>KN470086.1:61163-73501 GCA_000787095.1 Periophthalmodon schlosseri
CCAACGCCACACTTCCGGGACAGTACAAACAGAGGACCCCCATGTACAACGCAGGGACCACAGCCAACCCCGCCACGCCCACCTCTCCCAGCACCCCCACCTCCACGCCTGCCAACAACGGACCTCCAGCAGCAGCTACAGCCAGCCAGCCCGAGACCCCCACCCATTTCCCCAGCACACCACAGACCCCCACACCTACCTCTGCACCTCAACAGCCCCAGCCGAAAAAGAACCTCTCGCTCACGGTAATGCCATAGGGTTGTTAAGTGGGTGATGTCGCTTCCATGTTCAACCAGAAACCTGATTTTTTTTTTTTTTTTCTAGCTTTTGTTTTTGTTCCTTATTCATCAAACAAGAGATTACCTTTCAAAACCGTATGATTAACCACAAATTGTATCAAATATGAAAATAATGTAGTATCCACCAGTCTGTATATCTCACTGCCAGACACCGCTAACACAAGCTTAGCTTAGCCTAGCTTCTTCTTCCTAGCTCAACCTCCCTCATACACTTTTTCAGTTATAACCTTGTTTAAACTGCAATCTCTTTTTATTGTGAGATGCTTAAAAAAAGAGGACATTGTAAATATGTCGGTGTTTTCAGTGGAGCGGGAAGTGACTTCACACTACAAGTCTATTTCAGCTCGATGTTGCTAGGTTATGTAAATTAACACATCATTTGCCTGTCCACAGAGAGACCAGATGTACGCCGCTCAGGAGATGTTCAAAACGGCCAACAAGGTCACAAGGCCAGAAAAGGCGCTCATTCTGGGCTTCATGGCAGGATCCAGAGGTATACATGTTTTTTTGGGTAATAGCCCACTTTACTGATTATGTCACAGCCTTAGACAAACAAATCGGCACATGGCAAGAATTCTGCATCTATTGCAAATGACAGGTTAGACCGCTCATTTTTCCAAGTCCTAGTTAACATCATTATATTTTAGATTTTACAAAAAGCTTTTTTTTTTTGTTTTTTTCTTTTTATGGTGAAGTTTATAATTTTACTTCCTGATTGGACATGGGCAACTGATGCAAAACCTTGATAGGATAGTACCTGTGGTACATATTTATCAAACCAAATAATTGGAAAAGCTTTGCTTTAGTGTTTGTTTGTCTAAGGGGGTATCCCAAAATTCTTTGTGATGAGATATCACAATCCATTTTTAGCAACTAGGAAAAGCATTATTGACCTAATTATAGTGAGTGAAAGGCAATTCGAAATTCAGTATTTTTTTAAACTCTAATAACGTGCTTAAATTTAACATTCCTTAAATTACTTACAGTTACAACCAGAAGTTTACATACACTATGTAAAAAGACACATACATATTTTTTTTCCTGACTATCTGACATGAAATCAGTCTAAACTTTTCCTGTTTTAGGTCAGTTAGGATTACCAAAATTACTTCTATTTGCTAAATGCTTCAATAATGAGAAAAGGGTTTTTTAGACATTTTTTCATTACTTTCTTCAAAGTCAGAAGTTTACATACATTTCATTAGTATCAGTAGTTCAGTAGTACCATTGCCTTTAAGCTGTATGACTTGGGTCAAACGTTTTGGATATCTTTCCACAAGCTTCTCACAATAGTTGGCAGGAATTTTGTCCTATTCCTCCTGACAGAACTGGTTTAACTGAGCCAAGTTTGTAGGCCGCCTGCTCACACATGCCTTTTTGGGACTGCCCATAAATTTTCAATAGGATTGAGATCAGGGCTTTGTGATGGCCACTCCAACACATTGACTTTGTTATCCTTAAGCCACTTTGTAACCAGTTTGACAGTTTGCTTCGGGTTATTGTCCATTTGGAAGACCCGTCTGCGCCCAAGCTTTAACTTCCTGGTTGATGTCTTGCAATGTTGCTTCAGTATTTCCACATGATGTTCTTTCTTCATGATGCCATCTATTTTGTGAATGCACCAGTCCCTCCTGCAGCAAAACAACCCCACAACATGAACACAACTTGCCAACCTCGTATTTCACAGATGGGATGGTGCAAGCTTCCCCCTTTTTCTTCTAAACGTAACAATGCTCATTATCGCCAAACAGTTCAATTTTAGTTTGGTCACACCACAAGACATGTCTCCAAAAATTGAGCTCTTTGTCCCTGTGTGCATTTGAAAACTGAAATCTGGCTTTTTAAAATTTCTTTTGGAGTAATGGCTTCTTCCTGGAAGAGTGTCATGTCACTGTGGATAATGACACACTCTTACCAGCTTCAGCAGCATCTTCACAAGGTCTTTTGCTTTTGTTCTTGGGTTGATATGCACATTTTGGACCAAAGCACGTTCATCTCTGTGACACAGAACCTGTCTCCTTCCTGAGCGGTATGATGTCTGGACATTCCCATAGTGTTTATACTTGCGTATAATTGTTTGAACAGATGAATGTGGCACCTTCAGGCATCTGGAAATTGCCCCCAAGGATGAACTAGGCTTGCTAGACTAGCAAGTCCCCAGTCCTCTTCCTGATATCTTGGCTGATTTCTTTTGACTTTCCCTGATGTTACACAAAGGAGCAGTGTTTTTTCTGGTGTGCCTTCAAATACACCCACAGGTGTGTCTCTAATTAACACAATTAATTCAGAAGCTTCCAAGGACATGACATCATCATCTGGGTTTTCCCAAATTGTTTAAATGCATAGTAATCTTACTGTATGTAAACTTCTGACTCTCAAGAAAGTAATGAAAAATTGTCTAAAAAAAAAAAAAAAAATATCATTCTCTCATTATTTTGGCATTTAGCAAATGAACATTATTTTGGTAACCCTACTTAACCTAAAACAGGAAAAATTTAGTCTGATTTCATGTCAGTGAGGAAAAAAAAGCGTATGTGTCTTTTTATATAGTGTATGTAAACTTCTAGTTTCAACTGTATATCCACCACTAAACTATTAATTCTTGCACATTTCATTAATGTAATTATTGAATAATAATAGAAGCCAGAAGGCAAGGTAGTCCCCTTATTTGCAAACGTCATAAAATGTGACTCTTAAATTGGATTGATTGTATCATGAGAAACCAGTCCAAATGCAAACATCTGCCCTCTCTGAATAGCTTTAGAATGATCTTGAGCTGTATCAGAACAAGTATGTGATCTTATACTTGTTCTTATACTTGTATCAGAACAAGTATAAGACCACATAGATTAGTATTCACCCATGGACCACTATGGAACATACCTAGACGACTGAGGGATTACACAGATATAAGGCCATATGGTAATATAAAAGAAAGTACTATGATTTACTGTTGAAAATCACATTTTGTTGTCTAAAGAGTGTTTGTTTAGTTTTTTTTTTTATTGTGGTTTCGGAATCCGGTATAGAGTCTATTCCTTGGTATCAAATTTGAGGTTTAAATTTTAAGAGTCGTGACAACACCACTTTACAGCAGGATGTGGTTGAGGAAACGTAAAATTCTTGGTTAAATTTCAAGAATAGCTGCATTTATGTAGCCATGCTTAGTGTGTAGTTCTGATAGAAAACTCACCGTCCACTGTGGCGTTTCAGAGAACCCATGCCCGGAGCAGGGGGACATCATCCAGATCAAGCTGAGCGAACACACGGAGGTCCTGCCCAAAGCCGACGGCACCGGCAGCACCACCATGTTAGTGGACACTGTGTTCGAAATGAACTACTCAACAGGACAGTGGACCCGGCTCAAGAAATACAAGCCCATCACCAACACCTCCTGAGCAGTACTCTCCTGTACTCACACAACACGATGACATGCACACAAGTATCATTCACATTCGAGCCAAATGCTTCTCTGGTAGGGCAATGGAGAGAGCAAGCCTCCCTTTTCCTGTACAGCTGTCAAAACGCTGGACTGTGTCTTTGGTTGTTTCTTTCTACCTTTTTTATTGTTTGTTTTTAAATGGCCTCTGGTTCCTAATGGTGGTCAGGTGGAGATAAGTTTACTGCACCTGAAGATGTGGACTCCCAGTTAACTACGACTACAATAGCGGGCTGTCTGTCTAGCGAGTTGTCTCCGAGTGGTATTCAAAATTATGGACATGCTCAAAAGAAAAGGACTTGTAAAACTGTATCTTGGTGACTGGAGACTTTTGATAAATGTTTATGGAAACTTCCCTTTTAAAGTAGGTATGAAAATAAAAAGACAGACTCGAGATGGTGTCTTTTACTCTTATACAAGTAAACCACTGAACAGCTGAAATCTGTCAGAATTATGAAGGGGATTCACTTCCCCACATAATATTCTTACTATTGGTATGTACCTCTATATGATTGTAAAAAAGGGAAACATGGTGTCAAATATAGCACAGTCTACAAGGCACTAAACATTTATATTCCCAGAAATCTTTGTATCTTTCAAGGTTCTCCATACTTGGTATCCTTGAGTTCAATAATGTATATAAGATAGCATTTAAAACATTAAAACATTAATTAAAACATAGTTTCATAATAAATTAACAAATGCTGATCTCCAAAGTTTTTTCTTAAGATGTTTGAAATGCTTTAAGTTGCTTTAAGATTCTTTTTCCTGCCTTCACACTGGCTGTTCACATCCACACCAAAGCCACTATGGTTACAAACTGCATGGCCTGTCCTCTGGTTAAGTCACTGGGTTAAGTACATGGCCAGTAAAAATCAGATAATTTAATATAACCCAATAATAAGAACAGATTTTTGGTGTGTGTTTATCTGCACAAAAGAAATGTGATAATCAAAAACACCTGGTGACACGTGTCAGTTAATGGATTTTTTGAGTAACTGAAGGCAAAGTACGATAACCTTTTCAAACTTTAACTTTTTGTCTTTGCCACTTTTGTTTTTTCAGACTATTTTCCTTACCAAAACCTGCACAGGTCTGAACAATCAAAGAATAATGATGTTTGTTGTGTGTGTAAACATAGCCACTGGCAACTCAGGTTCAGTTGTGAATAGTACCTTTTTGAAAATGGAGGCCACATGCCGCACCTTTAAAGCCCAAAATAAATCTACACTTTTCAAGTAATTTAATTTGTGCATGTGGCTTATTAGAGCCTGAAGGTGTTAAAAAATATTGCTGACATTTTTTTAAAGCTGCCCCTTTTGTGTTGTGAGATTTCAAAAATGGTAGCAGTCCATCAGGCTGCACACTATAGATTTATGGCTATAATGGTTGAATGAAAAATCTAAATAATTAAGTGTATGATTTTTTTTTTATTTATTAAAAATATAAACTGGGTACATGGACAAAGCAAATTTAAACATAAACAGATTTTATGCTCGTCTTTAAATGCACATCCAATGTTTAGTGTTTCTGCTGAACGTGCTAAACCCGTCATTACAATTACTTGCACAAGTAATAAGAGTACACTTGTCCAATTATAATCATTATTCCAGAGAACCTGTCTGACAACTGTTGTCCCAGGTTGAAAATCCTAAAATAAAACCTTTCAACTCAAGAGTACTGACAGAGTTCTCCAAATCTGCTCTCTGTTTGAGAAATCTGAATTACACCCCCTCCAGTCAGACAAATCCTCTTTCCTATGCATGTAAAGGTTGCCCTGTGGGAGTGACTTCTTTACATTGAGTCTACTTGGCCCCAGGGTCCCTCCAGCCTCCAAAAGCCTTCTCCAGGTACACGGCTGTCTGGATGGTCAGATGGTCCTGCAGCTTCCCCGCCACTACCTGCACCCCCAGAGGCAGCCCCTCCTCATTCAGGCCCAGAGGGCACTGAGTGACCGGCAAACCCAGGACATTGAAGATGGCTTAAAACAAGACACGAGAGGATTGGCTAAAGAACCAGAGGGTTTCAGGATAATGTATTGTCAAGTTAAAATAAAAGCTAAAACATACCGGTGTAGATAAGGTCGTACATTAGGAAGAGGGCATGGTGGTGTTTGGGGGCCACTCTGGTGAAGGTTGGGTACAGTAAGACTCCATCGGTGCCCAGTAGCTGGGCAACGTCCTGCTGCAGTTTCTCTCTAATCTTCAGTGCGTGGAGTGGGGGGCTGACCATCTTGGATAACAGCGCATACACTAAGGACAGGTGCATGTTACCAACTACAGTGTCGTCTGTACACAGTATAGATCTGAAAATACTTACAGATTGCAGCCATTGTGTGGTTGGATTTTCCCACCGCTGCTTTGAGAAGCTCCCAGAGTGGCCACACTGGTGCTCCCGGTGCACCAAGCAATTTTTCAAAACTCTCGGGCGCCTGTTTTGTTAGAAATTTTGTATTACTATGTTGTGAAGGTTTGGTACAGTCCATAGCGTCACAGTGAGGGACAGGAGAGCACTGCATAAACTGCTGTCCATCAGTGAACGTTACAATACAGCAATTAATTAAAGTGGAACTTAACACTAAATTCATCTTTATTTGCTAATAAACTGCGTCTATGGTGTTTTAATAGCATCATCTACTGATCCTAGTCATTTTTTGGAAAGTTTAGTGCATTGCAAACAAGGTAAATCTGCAGCTTCCTGGTTAAAAATGCCTAAATCTAAGTTTGTGCTGCCTTCAGTGTTCTGATTACAAACACCTGCAGGTGCAGAGTTTGGAATGTGGTTACATGTTAGACCAATCACACAGCTCTTTATACCCCCAAACTCCCCCCCAATTTTTTTTTAGTCCTCCAAGTACTGCCCAGTTTAGCAGCTCTATTTGAAATATGGTTGTGGACGGAGTGTAGGTGCTTAGTCCCACTTTAGTTATTTAGAGTTCTATGACAGCTCTGTTCACACTCGCTGCAGACTAAAGCAGCACTTGAGTTGATACAATCCTCACCTTTCCTTCATGGTCAGGGATGCTCATGCAGGCGAACCACATGTCGTAGGAATGTTTCAGCTCAGGAAAATGAACCTCTTCAACCGTCACGCCAAGGTCAGCCTCAAGCCGCTCTACCACCTCCAAAAACATGTTTTATAAGTGAAAATCAAAAAGCTAATGGGAAAATAGCTTTATGTTATTCCACAGACCTTCCTCTGAGCTTGTTTTAGGTCCTCACTGACTGGACTTGTGTAGAGGGCCTCTCCGCAGTCTGGGAGTGTGAAGTAACGCAGCTTCTTCAAATCTACCTTTTTGTTTAAAGACAACCTGGAGCCAAACCATACAAAATACAGTTAAACAAACACATTTAAATAACCCTTGTTAATATACACTACCAGTCAAAAGTTTGGACACAACCTCTCATTCAGTGTTCTTTTTCTTTTTGTTTATTACTTTCTACATTGTAGATACATACAGAAGGCTTCAAATATATGAGGCAAGATGAATGAAATGATGTAGTTATATAACTCAACAAAATATTTTTTATACTTTATATTCAAATGCACAAAGTGGCCACCCTTTGCTTTGTTGACAGCACTGCAAACCCTTGGTCTTCTCTCAGTGAGGTTCATGATGAACTCTCCTGAAACAGTTTTCACTTCACAGGTGAGCCATGACAGGGTCAAGAAATCTAAAAACAATGTTTTGATACCTTCAGGGAGAATCTACAGTGTAAATAATTATGAAAATAAAGAAGAAAAACTGTGTCCAATCTTTTGACTGGTAGTGTACTTCTTATCTTACAATGGTCCCCTGTAACAGTGTTAGCGTTTGTACCACCAGATGCAATGTTATTCCCATAATGTTTCTTTTGCACGTGCACACATTTGAGCCCTCACTTGTCAGCATTGGCTCCAGCCATGATCTTGAGCATGGGCAATAAGTCCTCTGCATAACGGCACATGGGGCCAGTGCTCAAGAGCTCCTCTTGGCGGCCAGAGAAAGGAGGCAGTTGGTTTTCATTTGACACAATCCCTGGAAGGAAAGCTTGTTAATAGTAACATCATTCTAATGAGGCACACATGTACAGCACATTGCCCCTCGGGGATAAATAAAGTTAAATGATTGATATGGTACAACCTGGAGTGGTTTTATGGCCAAAAATGCCACAAACAAAAGAAGGAAAGCGAATACTGCCACCAATGTCTGAACCCACTCCAATGACCGAACCAGCACTTCCCAGAATACTGCCTTCGCCTCCTGAAAGACATAAAATATAAGCATAACTCCAAACCAAAACACACACTGGGTAATAAACATGTTTGAACAGACATACAATAAAACATTAAAACAAAAATTTACATTGACAACAGGCTCTGGTCAGGAGCGTAGAGTTTGATGCATCTTTTGTTTTCTATGTTTATTCATACATTTCTGAAACATGTTGAGGACTTTGGGATGTACCATTGGTAGCAGACTGGAGCTCTCTGATTGGATGATATGGCGAACATTTAAGTACTAACCTGAGCTGCCTCCTGCTACCCTGTCCAGATTGTACGGGTTTCTGGTCATGCCGTACAGGTGGTTGTGGGATTCTATCCACATGCACTGCTCCGGGACGTTGGTGACGCCAAGCGGGATAGCACCGGCCCTTTTCAACAGAGCCACTGCCGGAGCATCCACTGCGGCCAACATGCCCCTTCTGGCCACTGAACCTGCAGTTTGGGCCATACCTATGGGACAAAGAAAAGGGTTAGAATAAAAATGGAAGTTAAAATGAGTCCACCTTAAAACAAGTCCACCTTAAAACAAGTCCACCTTAAAACAAGTCCACCCTAAAACAAGTCCACCTTAAAACAGCGGTTTATGAATAACAGATCAGACCCAGGGGTAAAGGGCTGCAATAGGATTAAAAGTGTTTCATAATCTTATTTATAAGGCTTTTGTATCCATGCGTAGTATTTGTATGCAATTAAAAAAAAAATAAGACCAAACTTTACAGTACACTTCAGAGATAATAAGTTATATTGGATGCAGTGCCCATGCCCCTACTACCACTGTAATGCTATTAAAATTACTACTACATGTAATTACACAATAATAATGCCATTTATACAACCAGCCCTTTTCATTATAGTTATAAAGCCTCTACAAAAGATCTCCCTGTTGGTCTTATGCCTCTGTGCCAATCCACAGTAGGGCAGCAACTAACCATTATTTTGTAACTCAGTTAAGCTGTGGGGAGACCAGATAACAATTATTCAATTGATTATTTCCATATAGCCAAATAGCCATTAAAAATGCAAATTTTCAGATGTTAGTGTCCATGTAGGATCAGTAGAAAATGTAGGATCAGTAGAAAACTGTACCAAGATTGTCCCGTTGATTAAACCTACTTTAGTTTGAATGATTTTGTAAAAGGCCTTAGTAAACAACCTTGAACAGCAAAGGACTCTTTGACAGAGAGAGGCACTCCGAGCAGGGGCAGTCGGTCCTCCAGCACATCCTCTCCCCCTGTCTCCTCCTCGATGAGTTTGTCCACCTGCGCTGCCTCCTGGAGAGCCAGGGAAAACCTGGACAAAACCACAATAAATACTTTGAACTACTAATTGAACTTATGCATCAGTGCGGTTTTGGGTTTCTGTCAAATTCATAAAAAGAGTATGGTAAAGAATTTTAAGTGTTAGGTTTCACAGCTTTTCTGACCTGTCTTGTACCATGGCATTGATCAGAGGGTTGACCTCTTGGATCCTGTCAATGTAAGCCTGCACCACCTCCACACTAGACACCTAGAACACACAGAGCAGTGTAACCAGATCTGTAGATACTGCGCACAATACACCGCCTCTGGCCCATTTACACAGGTAAAAAGACTATACCTGTGGGAAACGTCTAGTCTGCTCAGTCAGGACATCAACCTATAGACCTATTATGCAAAACGTCCGTTTTATGGTTTCACAACTCAGCTGAAGTTTAACTAAGTTATTATTTAACTGTGGAAGACACACAGTATGAAGGTCAGATATAGTTTGTGATTTTAACCTTAATGCTACCTACCCTGGCCAATCATTTTACATTTTTATTTAAAAAGAGATTTACAAAATGCATATGAATACCTGTGGAATGGGACACTGGCTGAAAACAGAAAATATATTCATATCAGTAATAATAATAGCCCTTTTCATGTGGAATAAAGTTGTTTCCTTCGCCAGTGAGTCTGTGTGAGCCGTGCTACGGGGTTCACCTCTTTCCGTCGGATCTTCCGCGCCAGTTGCGTGGCGGACTCCAGCAGAAG
The DNA here is from genome assembly GCA_000787095.1 of Periophthalmodon schlosseri. Lineage (NCBI taxonomy): Eukaryota > Metazoa > Chordata > Actinopteri > Gobiiformes > Gobiidae > Periophthalmodon > Periophthalmodon schlosseri. The sequence continues at coordinate 71,180 of KN470086.1, forward strand.
CGGTTGGCGGACAGGCGGCAGCTTCTTGCCGCACACTGGGCTTTTCGGAGTGAGCAGACAGAGCAGCCAGAGCAGTGCCCCCGTCACCGCTTTGTAGAGCAGCTCTGCAAGCCGCTGCGCCAAACTGTGCGCCATTTTTCCCTCTGCGGCCCTTTGCTAACTCTGGTCACTTTTGTCTGCTGTTTGCAGAAAGGGCTGCGCCTCCTGCTCCTGACGTAGAGCGTACAGCCCTCAGCCTAATCCTCCTATGGATCTGAATCCACCCTCATACAACCGGAAGCTTTCCAAAAACACGCAGCCTGGGTATTTCACAAATACTATGCTACACTGCTGCAACTTTCATTCACAAATTTACATTGAAAACGCGGGTTCAATATCCGCTTTTACTCCCGTTATTCTACTTTACTAGGTAAATTTTCATCAGTTAAACCTACTCTTTTATTCTTACAAATATAATGTTGACTACGGTCCAATAGTAAACAATTTAATGCTGTCATTAGCTGAGGCTATTTGGTCGCAGCCTGGCACAACCTTTCAGGCAAAATAGGGGCGAGCAATAGAGATAAATGTTTTACCACTGCTAAAATTGTGGTAAATTCGCTTTATTGCCTTGGTTTGGCTTCAGGCATCTATAACCAACTTGCACAATGCCCCGTCAAAGATCACAATAGCCCACTGACTGGCCGTTAGCCTGCACTAGCAGAGGAAAGCCCGCAGAGGGCAGCAGTAGATACGCATTGGCCGCAGCTCCTGCTCTGCAAACAGACAACGCACCAAGTTAAAATGTGCCTTTGCAATGCAGGTCAGTGGCTGGAGGATCCACGGGTCCTTCTGTAGCTGTCATGAGAGGCTGCCTACTCTCCACCATTTTCTGAGCACGTGGGCACGCACCTTTTATTCCTTTCTATGACGTAACCAATATTATGCCACATATTGAAACATAGGCTACAGTAGTAGAGGACCACACACTGGTGGTCAATACATTGAATCTTTCAAAAAGTTGAATCTTTATCTGATGTTTTAAAGTTCCACCACACCTTAATTAGGTCTTGGAATCTGTATATAATGTCTGTTGCACACCAAAATGTTTGAGGTTTTAATGGTAAAGGATTTTAAAACTTGCTCCAAAAAGAAACTCTAGATCATAGTTTTGACACCCCTGGGCTATAGCCTATTTTTTTGTTGTTGGAAGTGTTGAATTAAATGTACAAATAATTTGCTCTCAAGCTTAATAATGTAATATTTACCCCTGAACAAATGCACTGTAGTAATAATAGGCTAGTGAATATGCTATTGCTCAGTTCCTCTTCTCTATCAGCACAACACAGTGTTTGCAATAATTAAATGTCGCCTGAGAGATGTAAAGAGAGGCGGCAGACTATGTCTAATGCAGTAGAAATGTATCTACAATCAGTATAGGACCCGGAAACATGACATTGTGTTAGTATTGTCTATTCAGTTCTATTCTAACCAATGACCAGGTAGCAAGAGCTGAACTGGAGGTGTCAGTGCAGTTTCTCTAGGAAATGATTCTTTATAACTAGACTTCACATGCTCCTGCACACTGACTTTGACCTTTGACCTGTCTATTTTGTTTACATGTTACTTGAAGGCGCCATTTCTTTCTTCAAGAAGGAGGTGACATTATAAAGTACATTTTAGTGAATGAAAAGATGCAGCTCCTAACCTATAGAGAGGATGACTCCTGTCTCCACTGGAGAGAGCCAGGCATGTAGGAACGAGAGAGAGAAGCAGGAACAAGCTCAAAAAACTGTCCAAATGTTTGCATGGGGACTAGGACAACATAGGACAATGTGTACAGCTCTGGAGACAATGCCATCTTAACGCCACAGTATGTAACTTTTTAACCAAAAAATATACTCAAATAAAAGCATGTTTTTCATTTTGGTTGTGTTCACTGAAAAACGTAGAAAAAACATACATGGCTTGCATCTCCACAAACCTGACTCTTATTCAGCCTGCTTGTTTCCATGGAAATGTTGTTCTTTTGGCTATAATCTTCCACAGTATGACATAAAATGTATCTGTTTCCACAGAGAATGTTCCAAAGTATGGTTTTGTATTTCCATGGAATCGTGTAGGTGATGTGCCAGAATGGTTCAAAGTATGGTTTTGTATTTCCATGGAATCGTGTAGGTGATGTGCCACTTCCAGAAAGTTACATACTGTACCTTTAATAAAAATGGTTAGAGCTGGTGTACAGTTTGATTTTAAAAGTTTAATTTTTTCAAGCTTTTGTTCAAAACTATGAAAAAATATGCAAAGAACCTCAGAAACTGAAATGAAATCAGACTAAACTTT
>JACM01007031.1:0-10689 GCA_000787095.1 Periophthalmodon schlosseri
TCCCTATCTTCTCCGGGCGCATTAGCAGTCAGCTCCACTCCTCGGTGTACTTTGTTTTTCAGGCGAGCGAGAGCGAGGTAGACCCCTAGCAAGAGATGGGGAGCAGGGGGAGAGAGAGAGAAAGAGAGAGAGAGAAAGCAAAGATCATTTATACAAGCTCAAGAAATGGAAGGATGTAGGGGTGCGGGTTGGGGGTTCAATTTCCGAATGTATACGCGCAGGCAGAAACTTCTTTGGTGTGTTTTCAACTCACAACATCCAAAATGTGCTAGATATTCACTAAAGAAGTTGCTTATGGCATGATGTTGCAGTATTAGTGTATATTGGCTTAAAATGCATCGTTTCGTGTGCAGCAAGTTAAACAGGCAGTGGTAACTACAAAGACCATGATCCTTTGCTTCATCTCAGTGTAAGCAATACAGCAAAATTACTGCAGTTTGTCTTAATTTAATTATATAGATTTTTTTTTTTTTTTGGCCGATAATTTACCGATATTTTTATTTTTATTTTTTAATCCATAGCAAGGCCAACATATTTTTCATAAACTGAAGTAAGGATCACAAATTAACTTGTCACTTTTGTAAAAATAATGACAAAATGTATTTATGTGGTAATATTACATAATTTGTTACATGTATCTGTATCAGTATTGAATATCAGTATCAAATATCGATATTGACGAGCCAATATCGGACAATACCATACTGGGACTGATATGTCGCCCATCCCTACTTTTTTAAAAATAAACTATACTTTTACTTAATGCTCTTGTTAAATGTGGAAAGGGTAAATATTAGGGTGAACAACATACAGTGCCTTGTTTTATGCTTAGTTCAGCAATATAATAACAGTGCATCCCATGGGCATTTTCAGTTAAATTTTAATATACAATTCCGGGGTAGATAACACAAACGTAAATGCTAGTAAGATTTAAACATTAGTCCCTTGACATTGCTGCATTTGCAAAGCATCTCCTCCATCCCCACCACCACCACCTGCTAAACCGTCCTCCATTTTGTATTGAGAGTTAGTTGAGTTTGTCCTCAGTAGTCTCAGGTTGACTGTCTTCGGGATGTTTTCATTCAAACTTTTACTCTCACATCTCCTCTCCCGGTGTAAAGTGATGTGGAGTCTACAGGGACGTTCACCTATAGCTCTAAAAGTCTGTACAAACTGCTACAGGAGTGTACACACGTTTTGAAAGTCACAGATAATCGGACAAATTGCATATTTTACATACTTTTGTTGTGCCCCTGAACAACCCATGTTCACTGTGTATGTTGCTTGGTGCATCTGGTATAAAACCGTATTTATTCATTTAAAAATGTATTCAACTGAAAATATTGTTGGTTATATTTAGATGCAGCTTGGTTACCTTCCTGTACCATATAGTATTGTCCTATACTAAAAATTCAAACATGTTTTCGATACTTGTGTTACCAGTTTTGATACCACAATGATGCTGCTCTCTTTTTAACACAATCGCAGTTCATCTAGTAGCTCCATTGATCTTACGTTATTTCCGATATCGATCAAGTCCAATTATGCCCTATTGATGTAATTATCGATACCCGTTGAAATGAGTGGTTTCGATACTAGTTGTAGTTTTAATTAGTATCTTAGTATTGATTTATTTATTTATTTATTTGCAACTCTACTATGCACATTTTACACTGTCTTACCTTTGTTTTTTCCCTCCAACATCCTGCTCCCTCGTCTTAGCAACCTCCCCATTAATGAACTTTTACTCTCTCCCTCCCTCCATCTCTCCCTCCATCTCTTCCTCCCTCCATCTCTCTCATAATCCCATCCAGTGAAGTGTTGACGGCATGGTGGATTATTCCTGTTTGAATCGGGGGTCCGTGTGCGTGTGGATAATGTGGACTGCCCGTGTTCTAATGATGGAGATTTGACGGGCAGAGTCTAGCGTCAGGGCTCAGGGATTGTCTTGTTTGGATTTAACAGTGTTCAACGCGTGACTCAAGGCAGCGGCACTTGTCCGGATTAGCGAGGGAAGTCCCAAAAGAGCTAACAGTATTACAGTGATGGGGTTATGTGGGTTTTAATAAATGCTTAGACTTTGTGTTTTTTTTACAAATTCTAAAAATTGTCATATTTCAAAAGATATCAGTAATTATTTAAAGGCACTGTCCCTGATTTGTACTGTCTTAAAAATATTAGAACTGTTTCATATTATTATATTTGCAGTGATCCAAAGTTATTCCTCCCTTATCTCATGCATTCCGAGCATCCTAATTATTCGCTGCGATGAGTTTAGAAGCACTTTTCACAACTTTCAGAGACCAGAGTGGACTTTTGCCGTGGTGGGAGAGCTAACAACTACCTTGCTACTTCCTGATTATCGGACAGTGCCGGAAAGTGCTTCAAAATTAGATGCAGACAGCACGCAGCTGACTTATTTTGACGTCAAGAGCTGCTTATACAATTTATCTGTACTGAACAAGTTTTGCTCAAATACATCTGAAAAAATTGTGTACAAGGCCTTTCATTTTGAGTCAATTTGATCCACTTTTGGTCCTTCTTTGGGTAATTTCTTGGTTGGAGCCTCTGTAGCAATAAAACAGTCCCATTAAAGACTTAGTTTGGACCTTTGTTTTTCCTTATTGTTTGTAAAGCGTCTTTGGGTGTCCAAAAAATCACTACGTAAGTCTGATGTATTATTATTATCTTGTGTACTTTTTGTAGGTGGTACATGGAGTGAAACGTTTGGACCACTATACTAACACATCATATTCAGTGTAAAACATGAAAAAAAGCTTTCAGAACATTCAAAATTTATATCAGTAATTACTTAAAACTGTCAATGAGCAAAGGATTATGGTCTATGTAGTTTCTTCTGCTTTTTAATCTTCTGCAACAAAACAATATATTTTAGATACAAGAGATTCGTAAACATTCAAAAAATAGATTTCATATTAACTGTATTGTCAATATGAATTACATTTCTTACTAGAAGCTGCTGCTACAAATTCTATTAATACTAGTACTAGTACTAGTACTAGTACTAGAACTAGTCCAGTGGGCCATTCAGGTCATCAGCACTTGTATTGATTACAGAGGTCTCCATAGAACCAACAGTATTTCCAGAGATGAATGTTTACTGTTTGTAATAAAAGCAAGTATTCCCTGTACATATGTTTTTATTGGGACAATGTGGTTTAAAGTTGTTTTGGTCAGATGCAACATTACATTTAGTTGGAGTGTTATCGAAGTAACTTTTTGACTTGTTATTTTCAAATATTCATTGGTGGAAAAGTCTTACATTTGAAGTGGTAATTTTACTCATGTCCTAGCATAGTGACAGGATACTATTCAATTATTTCCTTGCCTGTCAGTTGTACATGTACTGCTCTTTCTTTTTAATTGCTTTTGTCAAATATAATCTGTTGACAATGTTCTCAGAGTGTACAAGTGCTGTCAGAATGATGGAGTAGTGTACTAAACAGGGTTTGTGTGTTTTTAAAAATGTGATATAACACACATGGGCTAAACTTACTTTTTGATAAGTGTCAGAATTTCTAAAATTTCCTGTACTTTTCCCATTGTCTTTTTGGCGTTTTATGTTTTCAAGCTTAAAATGAGGCACATGAGGCTGTTGGGATGGGTGAATGAGGATGGCGTCGTGGTAGAGCAGTGGGAAGGTTTTTGTATCTGTCTAAACGTCTTATTAACTGCTAACACATAACAATCATATTTAGATCACCGTGTTACCTAAAAACAGTGTTTATCGCAACACTATCGGCTGCATCCCGCTAATGAAACTACCGCACATCGCATCAAGTTTGAGAAGTTGTAGTGTATTGTTCTGTATCTGCTTTAGCCTGAAAGTATGTATTTATGAAAAAATTGCCGTGTGGGAGCATGGGTTACGTCGGCCTGTGGGCTGAGTCTTGGACAGGCTTGTACTTTTAACTGTAAGGAGGGTTCGAATAGAGCCTGGGAGAGATCGCTAAATGACTCAGACATGCATGGATGACATATAAAACCACTTTAGGCATGTTTTGATGAGGGAACAGTGCTATAACATGGTAAAAGAGCTTGGTGTCAATTCAAAATAACTATTAAGGTTCCTGTTCTAAATTAGATTTGCGTAGTGCTCCCTCTGCTGACAGGAATAGGCAAGAACCATGGGGAAAAACCCTTTTAGCAGCCATCTAGCAACATTGTCATCCATGTATCTGGAGTGATCACAATTTGAACAATTTGCTCAGAACAAGTTTGGTGACGGTTTAGGGACTTGAAACCTACGCAGGGGATTTCCAGGTTTCACATCTATTACTATAATCTGGAGGAAATTGCAGTAAAAATGTTCTATTTTATAAAAACAACCTCGTAAACAAGATTAATGAAACAAGTATGACTAAAGCAAAACACAACCAAATATATCCAGATATGTTTTTATGAGGTAACATCAATTTTGCATGACATCCCCTTTACTATTTATCTGTTTTATATATCACGATGCTGTTCACTAGAGGTCAGCCATTTTTTATATTTATTTATAAGTCATTGTAGCTGTGATTAACATTAACTCACTGATAAGTCACATTCAGCTATGGAAATTACATCTGCTGCCATAGCTGCCTTGGGACAGGCTGGGCTGGATGTGGCATCAATTCTTTACCTTCTTCCTTTTAGCAAAGACAATCCTTACATTCACACATCTAGTCTGGTTTGAGTGTATTGCCCAAAGACACAACAATATAGGGTTGTACTGTTAGCAGGTTTGTAACTATTTCTGTACAATCAATTACAGCTTCTTCTGCGTTATTTTTTTCATTCAACTGTATATCACATTTTAGCACAGCTGATGTCATCTCAAACACTGCCCCCTACTGTTTTTTGCCTTTTTTTTTCTTTTCCATGATTAACAACTCATACCATTAGCGATATGCTATACATTCTTCTCTGGCATGGAGCCCTATCCTCGGCAGCCTCTATAGTATGTGCATGAGCAGTGTGAAGCAGTGCGTTTGTGAAAATGAGACAGACCCTATAGATGGAAAAGTACTGCAGCCTCACAACACAACGCCTCTTTAAAGAACAGGGGGAGTGCGGCTATTACTCTAACTAAAATATAGTCATTTACAACAGTATTTATGGGATATTTACATTTCATTTAAATTATTTTTGAGAATGTGGTGCTAGTATTGATTAGTGTGATTTTAGTTGTATTATATTCACGTGTAGTAGTAGTGGTAGTGATAGTGGTAGTAGTAGTATGTTTAACTTCTCCTTTATCATACAGTATATTAAAAGTAACTGTTATTCTCAGTAGCAGCTGATTAGTTTGAGCATCTAAAGTTGCTTTTTAATATCAAAACGGGTTCTAATATACAGCCAAAATTGTGCATGCTAAGTATTTCTGTGTAGTTTGTAAGTACGGAGTGATGTGTGTTCATATATGGACTCTAAGTTTGATCAGAAACACCTAACTTTAATCAGGGCAGTCCTGCGTGGTGTCATGTAGTACTTGAAATTGCAGTGGCCACTAGAGGCAGCGCACGCTCGAAGTTACTTATACAGCTCAAGTCTTATCATACTACATCATAATAACAAAACATGTACACACTGTAAATACTGAGCCCAAAAAATATTCCTGCTATAATTTCTTGAACAATATGTCGATGGTAATTATCATGACAGGCCTAATAGAGTTCTGTTGCGCAGGTAGAGCAGCTTTCAGACAGAGGAGGCAGTAAGCTGCGAAGCACAACGACGCTGCATGTTAGCATTACCGATTTTGTGCGTATACCATGGAAAACGAGACGAGAAATAATTAGAACTTCATGTGCGAAATGATGTATAAAACGTATACAAAATATTCTCCCCAATTAGCGCTTTACAAACAGAAAGACGCTCCACAAGTTTGCGCTGCCGTCATAACAGTTTACATACGTTCAGATCGAGGGTTGTCAGAAGTATCAACAATCTGATACTAGTCGATGCTAAAACTGATATCGGAACTAGATACTCAGAGGAAAAGCAGCAAAGGGGCAGAAGAAAAGTAGTTCCGTGGCTGGCAGCTTGGATTATTGGTATCTTTCTGAAGGCATCTAGACCCCAGCACAATCCAATATAGATAGTGTAAAACAGTATTGTAATACAGCCCAGTCAATACGTAGGCATATATATTTAGTCCTCAATTACACCGGAAGGAAAATGCTTGTGAATCATTGATATGTGTGGGATGTTGTTAGTTTCAAAGTCAATGGTATACTTATGTTAATGAGGAACAATGGAAATAGGCCTATTGATTGACATGATACACAATATGCATATTTTCTCTATATTTCTATGTACATTTTCTAATAGCATAAATACTGTAATAAAAAGGAACAGTGACCTCTACTAATTTACACTATTTCTGTTTATAATCAGCTTAATTTTACAAACACGCAACACGCATTACATATTTCAATTAGTAGAGACGTAACCAGAAACTGACAAATGAGAAAAGGTTACGATGAAGAATTTGGTGCTTAGACACAGAGAGTTGGGTAAATGCACAGAAATAGGTGGAAGGGAAGATGGAGAGGTTGAGGTGGCTGATGGTTTTACGCTGTTGGAGAGTTTAAAACAGCACAATGCATTAATATATAATAATGTCTTGAAATGTGATTGGTTCGGAGGCAGATAGCAGGATATGATTGGTTGAAAGTGAAAGACAGATTATTGGTTATTGCTTTGCCTGGAATATCCCACAGTATGGCATTAAATTATCTCCGTTGAGACAAGCAGATGATCCCCCCGCCCATGCCAGGTTATACGTCAGATCTGTGGAGAAGCAAGCCCACTCGCAATAAGAATGCATGAAAGATGTGCTTTAGACGCGAGTTTAAAGCCGTACTGTGGGATATTCCAGACAAAGCAATACCGTCTCTGCGCACCCCCAACCAGAGAAGTGGCTCTGTCCCTTCATCCCTTTTCATCATTTCTCTCTCGTCTCTTTCTTGTAGCGATCGGCCGGACGTTGATCCCTCGCTACTTCAGCACGGTGTTTGAGGGCGGAGTCAGCGACCTCCACTACATCCTCAAGCACTCCAAAGAGTCCTTCCACAACTCCTGCATCACCCTGGACTGCGACCAGTGCACCATGGTCACCCAGCACGGCAAGCCCATGTTTACAAAGGTATATCCCCGCAAACCTACACGCAGTACACACACGCCCTACGCGCGCACACAAACCCCATTTCCCCTCCCCCTACATGTACATACTAACCCCAGGACCAGTGCACGTACCATACACATACCCCCCCCTACGCAAGCCCGTGTTGACAAAGGTATACTCCGACACATACATCCCCCCTAGGGCTGGGCCATGTTGCCTGAAAATAAAATTGTCAGTTTTTCTATAAAAATACGATTTTCGATTCGATTTTCGACCCCCACCCCCCTCTACAGAAAATGATCAAAACTGAAAAGATTGTATTCTGTGATCATATTGAACCCATTGGCTGTTGGGGAAATCTTTTATGAATGAGATAACACAAACTATTGCATTAAATATGATATAAATATTCAATGCAATTTCCAATAGAAGAAAGTGGGGAAAACAAAAATCGATTTTCTTACAAACAAATCGATTTGAACTTCAAATTCAATTAATTGAATTTGAAGACACACACACACACTGATCCCAAATGCGTGGATAAATGATCAGGGGTTGTGATAATGCAGCTACGAGATGTTTAGCCGGTTAAAGATCAAGACCAGGTGATCTCACCTTTTGATTTGAAGTTTACAGGAAAGAATTTTATGGTTGTATCTAATTTGTGTGATATGTTGGTATTGCTTCGTAATTAAACACTTTATGCCCGTTATTGAAATTTGAAGTTGCATTAAGTAGTAAATATATTTGGTCCACATTAGTTGTTGTGTACCTGAGCAAGACACATTATCCTAATTGCAAAGTTCAGTCACAGTAATAAAGCTGGTTGTAGCAAGAAGGTCTACAACCAGCATAAAAGGCATAAGAAAGTTATTGTGACGGCTCCTGAAGAAAAAGGCCAATACGTTTCTTTCTGTGTGAAATGATTCTAACAATCACACAAAATCTGGAAATCAGATCTCACCCCAATCACAACAGTTAACTTAAAATCTTCATTTGCATGTCTTTCCAATCTGTGCGTCTCCTCTTCCACGTTCACACACTACAACATAACCTAAATCGTGTGAATATTCAAAGTCATTATAGGCAGATTTTCCTTAACTCTTTAAAAGCTTTCCATGATACCGGCGTGCTTCTTGTTTCTGTAACCAACATCAGTACCAGTTGATTTTATTTGTTTATTTATTCAAATGACAGTAGTAGGAATCTTGGATGTGCATGGGGACCTCTAGTGGTGCAAAGTGTACAAGACACAGTGGAAAGTCATGTACCAATTGTTTTCTGTGCGTTAAACATCACCAGAAAAATGGGTCATGCAATTTTTTGTAGTATAACTCCTTAACAGAAATTGTTTTATGAAGTTTTACACCATGTTACATTGTGAGTAGATTTTATATGTTTGAAAGAATCATTTTATTGTTAGCAAATTTAAACTTTTCTGGCGAAGTGTATGCCATGTTATGTTATTGCTTTCCCTGGAACGTTCCACAGTTTAGCATTGAACCTTTCTATCTATTAAGGCGAGCGCGGGGCACCAACAGGCCACGTTACAGTTACAGTAAATGTCATACTTTGGAACATTCCAGAAATAACATCTCCATGGAGATAAAGTCGCGCAGTGCACCTTCGGCAGAACTGCTCACATCAAGATTAATTTTCTGATTTCGATCTTTACTATGCCTTTATAAGCGTACGGTAAAAGGTATGCAAACAGTTCCAACAGGTGTCCTCCGTTAAGTTACCCACAATCCTTTATGCCTGTCAGAGCACAGCTTGGCTAATGCGTTACACAGCGGGTAGTGCTAGTGCTGCTGCTAATAGCCCACTGCTGAGGAAAAGGCCAGCCACAGTGAGCTAAATGCTACATTGTGTTTTTCTATGTTCAGCCCAGTGAGAACAGTTTGGTAATTCCCCCAGTGTAAAATATGTTTTAATTATGTTGTCATATAGATGTATTATACTGGATTTGAAACTTAAAATTGACATGAAAAGTATGTATGATGTAAGAGTCCTTTTTGAAATATTTCACTTTTGTATGTATGTATATATTTTATAGTATTTGGATGCATTATATTATGATTTTGTTTTAAATATAATTGTTAATTTTACTTTCTGTCTTTTTATGTGTTTATTTATTTTTATTTACTCCTTGCTCAAGAATAATATTGAACAATCAGAGTTTACCAAAAGTGTAGAGAATGGGGACCGGTGTATATCATTAATTTAAAATGGAGGTCACCTTTATGGTAGAGCTGTTCGGAGTGTTTGGAGGTTCAGGGTCGGAACGGGGAGGGGCACGGTGTGTGGGCGGGTATTTATGACAATGTGGAGACTAAAATCTTTACACGCATCATGGGGACCTGCCTTCCCTACAAAAATCAGGTCGTCATGATGCAAATCTTTTATTACTAGATCAGCAAAAGTTCCACTGTGGATAAAAATAAGGTTTGGGTTAAGGTTAGGCCAGTAGTGGTTAAGGTTAAGATTGGTCTCCAGGAAATGAATGCGAGTCAGTGGATGTCCCAAAAAGCTCGCAAACCCGACATGTGTGTGTGTGTGCGTGTTTGCATTTTATATTCCTATGCATGGATGGATGTTCAGGTCACAAGGTCACAAACTGTGGAACGAGGAGGAGCTGAAATATGTAAGAGGCACTGGTCTGAAATTTTGAGAAACAAAGTAAACACAGCAGCATCAAAACAATAAAACATTTTATGAATCGTTGTCATTGAACTTTTTAAAGGTGCATTTTATAACTTTTCAGGTGCGGGATACGCCACTAGGGTTATATGATATTAGACATTATTCCAATATGGCAGTACTGTACTGCGATATTGATATTACTGCATTATTTTAATATACTTCTGGTTGCAGTCATTTAAGTTATATTAAAACAAAAATATACATATCTTAAATGACTAGTCCATTTGTGTCCAAACAAAAACAAAACCAAGACTAACCAAGGCTAATTAAGGCTTGATAAGGAAAATCATTAATACAGTTTTTTAACATTAGAATTTTTAAAAACAGTACATTAGTTAATTGCAAGATCGATCGATACTTTTGCTATTTTCTTCCGCCCGATGATCTCCACGTAAATGTTATCACTTGGTATGTTCCACAATATGGCATTAAACGTATCTTTGTCAAATTTTATGAGACAGATCAATCCAACGCACTTAATAAACTCCCCAATTACGCTGACATGTCTTTGCGCACTTCTTGCATATAAGCCATGCTCATTATCTGGAATACATGTGTAAAAGTTCCCTGACAGCACTCGGAGGAAATGTCTTTCTGTGTTGCCCTTGTTCTGTTTTGTCAACACCGCTCTCCTCTCCAGACACTAGACGCAAAAAAAAAAAAAAAAAAAAACCTATTAAAAATTAATTTACAAGTGTCCAATATTAAGCATATACAGAGGAGAACCAAGCGGCACGGACTCGGTCAACAAAACGCTAAATTTGACGCTCACGGCGCTGCTAGCTTTTCATCTTCACCTAAATTGGACGAGAAGAATTAATTCATTATGAAAAAAAAAGTAAAAAAAAAAAAAA
>KN470087.1:0-11957 GCA_000787095.1 Periophthalmodon schlosseri
ATGCTTCTAGCTAAACCACACTTTAGTTACGCTGACAAAATTGTCCCTATCTCGCAATGACACCCACTGAGCCTAGTCTCTTAGTTGTTCATTTGTCAATACAATTGCACAGTTGTTTTTGAGTTGTCTAACAGCTATTTGAAGTAACTAATTGAAACGCTATGAAAGGCCCTTGTCTTCCAAATATCATGAGCAATGACAATCTATAGTTTGGCATTGTTGTCGTGGCCACCAAACTGCAGGCTCTCTACATGGCTAATTTGCTCAGATTTCGGAGCAGCCCGTACTAACGCCCATGAGATTAATTGAGATTAATTCCCAGCTTTGAAACTAATTAGTTAACAGACTGTGACTGGGAGACAAATTACCAGCGAGACCCCAATTGGATCTGCCCAACCTGATAGTGTAAAACGCCGGTACGCATGATCAGATGGAGAGCGTTTTTCTCTAAGTAGTGTTTTATATCCCGAGTAGCTTTGACATAAGGTGGCATTATTAAAAAACACCTGCCTTTGAAGTACACCGCATCATTTCCGTCTCACTCCCCGCGCCAGAGTAATGTTTTTTTATGTCAATCTAAAACTGGAAACTCTCTGATGTCTGCCGCAAGTCATAGGCTATATATAATGCAATTTGTTGGATAATTACTCAAGCTATTTCAGTAGTTTTATTTTAGAGGAAAGAATAAGTCCTCATATTTTATACATCTGCCTAATGTAATACCAGGTAAGGCATTTAAGGCAGCAAATGTTTATGCAGTTGTATTTACTGAGGTAACTCTGAAAAAATACACTTCAAGAGTAGTTTTATGATTCTGTATGCCTACAAATCAACGTAATGTAAGATTTGAAAACGTGTTCAACTAATTAATACTCTAACTCTAACCATAATAATTCCTTAATTAAGCAGTTACTAAGCCTGAATTATTAATAAACCATTAACTAACTATATATTCAAGTTTTGTTGTTGTTGATTTTTTTTTTTTTTTATCATTGTTTGCATCTCGGTCTAGGTCTACATGAGAGAACACATTTCTTACTTTTCTTTTATCTTAACCTTCTTTGACATAATACTATCACATTTAGAATGATTCTGCCTCTTAAGCTCTACGTCTGGCCCCTCCACCCACATCTACTGTATCCTCACATTAACTTTCCCTGCCTGTATTTGAGCATAAATCTTTGAACAAACATCTCTCCGTCTCTGGTCTTTACTCTACAATCCTGTGATCCCCGCTGGGCTCACCTTGGCCTCTCAGGTTAGACTTGGTGTAGACCCGGTCCTCGTAGATGGGGTCGATGTGGTGCTCTGGAGACTGCAGAGGTCTGAGCTCAGAGCCCAAGTGACTGTGCTGGGAACTGTAGGAGCCCCGCGAGCCTGCAGGGCGGAGACAGAGAGCAGAGGTTAAAGGATGTGAGGGGAAATCCATAGTGTAGTCAAGAGATCAGGGTTTGAAAAGTAGTAGCCTCATAGTATAACTGCCAAGTCATTTTTCAAGGTTTTCGGGAAAATCCAAAAATAAACTGCCTATGTCAGTAAGATGACTGGGAGTATTTGTGCTTTTTTTTTTTTCTTTTTTCTTTTCTCTAAAACTCTTTCTGATTGGTTGAGAACAGAGCCAGGATGCTGCAGGGTCTGGAGAGTAGAATGAGACAGAAAACAAATTTTGGTAAAAAGAATACTGTGTTCACTGATGAGTTAGGGTAACAAAATATACATGAAAATGAAGTGAATTGGGAAAATAAATAAAAGACAATACTGCACTTTCTGTAACCCCCTCTGGAAAAAGATTTTTATGATGCTAAATCTGTTTTTTTCCAGTGTTCCCCACAAAGTATTACTGTAACAGAGGAGTGGGCCAACAGAGTGGATATTTCCACTCTCCAGTGGATGGGAGTTTTGGTTGAAAATGAGTTCCACTTGTTGTCAGAATAACTCAGTTCACCTTTATCATTGTAGTGGAACACACTAATGCAAAAATGACAGATTTCACTTTTCAGAAAGTTTGAAACCTGATTGGATTCCCATTTGTCTAAGTTATTCAAAAATTCATGAGAACATTTGCAATCTAATAAATTTCAGATAAAAAACCTCGAGCCAATTTCATCAAATCTGTGTGAAATTTGTTTTCCTCCCTGTTGTGGCAATGTCGCTGCTGAATACCAATTATCTTGAATGAAAAGAGGGCTCATATGACCTCTGTGTTCATGAAGACTGATGTCCTCTAGAGATGCCACTAGAAAGTACTTGTTTGTACTTATAGGCCGATATGTACACAGACTAGCCAGAACATTATGACCACCTGCAAGTAATTGGGGGTTATAATACTATTTGTTGTAAGTTTGCATCAACTGTTAACTGCTAACAACACTTCCTTGTCAGTGTGGTTGCCATCACTATGGTCACTCAACTCCATGGCAAGTGTATCCATGTGAAATGACCACGTCAAATCTTCTAAACTACTCAAACAACACATTCACTTCAAAGCTTGGGATTTGTCACTCTATAGTGTCAGAATACTTTTGAATGACCACTAAATATAGTATTCATCATCTTAAAACTTCATTGGTTTTGGCTAACTGAAAATTCCGATGATGTGTAATGTCTCAATCCTGAGCTTTATTTACCTGTAACCCACCAGTTAACATATAAGGTATAACAGATAACAGATAATGTAGTTTGAAATTTGTGCTTGTTCTGTGCATACAAAATACATCCAGTTCATTTGACAACGTGGACAGCACCTCACATGAGACCACAGCACAGCACAGACACGGATAAAGTAATAAAGTTTTGCATTGACCTCTACCTGCGAGGCTCCCAGGCCTCTTTAGAGTGGCATTGGCGTACAGCTCGTGAGAGATCTTATAGGTGTCTGCTCCGATGTGATGCAGCATGCGTTTGGTGGGGGACAGCGTGGCGTAGTTGCCCACCACAGAACTGAGCTGGTGCAGAGGCGAGGAGCTGTGGTTACCCCCTGCGGACCCTCCCATGACCAGAGGAGAAGAGGCGCTGGCAGCCCCTGACGCCACCATGTTGATCGGGGAGGACGTACTGCGAGATACAAAGACTGTCAGTATAAGGATATATGAAGATATTGTTTATTGCTTGAGTAATTGTTTCTTTTGTTTAGTAATTAACTATTAGTAATTAATCTTCTACTACACCTTGATAAGCCAAAATAAAGATTTACTTCATAATGAACAAACAGTTCATTAATAATGATTCAGGCAACTACTTAAAGAACCTATGTTATGCAAAATTGACTCATGTGAGGTTTAAGCCATGCTATAATGTTGTTACCTCCTCAAAAACATTCATACATTCACACATGTTTGAGTAACCCTTTATTATTAGTCTGTCTACATCTCCAAAGCTCAAAACGCTCTGTTCCACCTTGTGATGTCATGAAGCGGTAGTTTTCAAGTTAACAGATACCTTTTACCTTTTGTTTAGTAGAGACTGGAAATTTAAGGGCTAAAATCATCCAAATGATTCTTGTAAACACAGTGGAGCACTTTCTGTATTACCACATGACATCACAAGGTGGAACAGAGTGTTTTCTGTTTGAGAGAAAAACTCTCCTAAATAGCCTAAATATGCAGAGTTTGTGCAAGGTGGAAAGAGGGTTTTCTGTTTGAGAGAAAAACTCTCCTAAATAGCCTAAATATGCAGAGTTTGTGTGTTTAACATGTGTGAATGAAACAAAAACTCCACACATAAGCCAGAATCATTCTTAATTTGTTCAATATGAAGTATATATATATATATGAAGTATATTAAAAGTGTAGTTCTTATAATGTGTCACCAAAGCATGAATTACACATTAAAAGATCGGTTAAGCTCAATTTTTTTCCCCCCACAACAAAAATTAAGAAAAAGCAATTCAAATTTTATATTGGAAAAAAGTAAATTATGAAATGTACAGCATCATAAAATCCTTGTCAGACATATAATATAAAGATATACATGTGGGCTATATAAAAAACTAGGTCACAGTAATAACACTGGGGTAATGATTAGGTTCTTCATCCAATGCCCAGTTGACGATGACTCATTTAAACACCAGACAAAATTACACTCCTCCTTTTCCTTTATAGCACAGGTGGGGTCCAGGCAGTTCACAGATATTTAAGCTTGACCTGTATCTCTGTGTACTAAAGCGGCACCCATCCATTACTTTTGAATGTGTCTCATGTGATCGGCCAACATAATGGAACAGGACCATTAGACGGCAAAGTGCTCCTTAACTCTCTCAATGTCCAGTCTCTAAGTGACTTTAAGGCTGTTATGATCATCTCACCAAACTATAACCAGCACAGTAACTACGATTGAAACATGAAAGCATCACATGTATTGAGACATAGCTATAAATCATTACTACTTAAAATAATGAAATCAATGTATGTGTCTTTGAACTTTGCTGGTCTGCGTTTCATTGCTTCCAAGTATAATATTTTGAATTGCTTTCACCAGCGCTTATTGACAGAACTACAAAGAAGAGACATGTTGATTGAGAACAAAATCCATATAGCTGCCCTTGTATATTTACTTACATTGTCTTTCTTTTGATTATGATTATAAAGTAATATATGAAATAATACCAGTACGGTTGTGATGAATAGGATGATAGCCAGCAGACATAGGGGCTTATCAAAAGAAATCCTAGCTCCAGGAAAAGTCATTTTCTTCTATTGATCAACAACTGTATTGACTTCTTACAGTTGCGTTCTTTGTGATATGGTGTAAGTGATGTTTCTGTGAAATGTATTCCTGACAATGAGGCAAGATTGAGTCTATTTGCCAATTATGAAATGAAATAGAAAGGCACCTGTAGGATTTAGCGAGCCGGCTAGGGGACTGTTTTGGTGAAGATACCCTCTGTAGTGTGGCGTAGCTGGGCATGTCAGCAGAGACCGATCCCAGGCGCTGGAGCTTGGTTGGAGATGCCACTGACTGTAAAAAGAGTTTGCAAGATAATAGCTGTAACATACATGAATGAATGAATGTTTATTTTGGTTGCATAAAAATAAATATTCACATTTTTTGTTAATATTTGTAACATATGATTGTTTTGAACATTTTTAAAGTGATTCCATTCATAAGACCATTCCTTAAATTGACCTCTTGAACAGAAATACATTTCTGTTTTGACCATTTCTTTTTTAAACATATCTTTCCCTCTCAGATGATATTTATCTTCCTTGATTTTCAAACAAACACACTCCTACTGACCATAACATGACTGCAGCAACTAGATGTAACCTACTAGTGTAGGGTCTGTCACCTGAAGCCATCACCATGGAGATGTCATGACTTTGCCTGATATGTTCCACAAAAGGGCACTAAACGCATTTATTTTGCATTGATTCAATTACAAGTCAGGTGTTTTTTAATACGTTGCATTCCAGACAACACAATAACATCTCCATGTAGATAAAAAGGTGGCGGAACCTCCACCAGAAAAGTTACATCGTGCATCTTTAACTGTCAAAACGGAGGACACATCAAGTAATAGCGAGCCCATTTGGGTTTATTGCAAAGGATCTGCCAACCCAAAGTGAGAAACTCTATCCAATGTATTGATCAAAATACTGCTTGTAAACATGAATACATTTTACAATGTGCAATCATTGTAATCAGCAAAATCAATATTTGCTTTGAACATGCTTTGAGTGAGAACAGTTCAAGTAATGTAAGAAATCCTACATAATGCTCCCTATAACTGTGAAAAGTCCAGTGTCACTCCTCTAAAATCTTCATCTTGTTCCACTCATTTTAGTGAGACAGAAGAACAAATCTCCCCGGAGCGAGTAACCAGAGAGCCCCGACTCCTGATCAAGAATGAGCAGTTATCTGAGTCGTCATAAAAGCAATGCTGTGAAATCTGAACACTAAATGATCCTGAAATGTGTCTCTGAGAGGGGCACTTCTTAACTCTGACACTGAGGCAAGAGGCATCACTTTTACCCATTCAGTTGAGCTCATTGTAATAGAATGTAATGGTCCCTTACACGCTAAACTTGAAACATGAGGTGACTATAGACGCAGACAGGTTGACGGCCTTTTTGTTAAATGCAAAGTTAAATTGGTGATGTCTGTCTGTCATGTTCTATTTTTTACATAAAATAGAGTGCACTAAGGGCTGGCAATCTGTACTATACAGTATAGTACAAAAGCAGATAAGATATTCTTTCCAATACTATCAGATCACAGAAAGTATTCAGTCAGTGCTACAAAGGTGCAACCGTTTTTCAGTCTATGTTTATGAATATTTGAGCTTTCAAAACTACTTCCTTCGAGAGTTTTTTTTTTTTTATCTGTCCTTCTTACCACTAATACTCAATATATTTAGTTCATGTGACACTGCAGCATCTGATAGAACATAGAAGAAAATATGGTTCTACTTATTTTGCATGCATAAGAAATAATTGCACAACATAGCGCAAAATGTGAGAAAAGGGTTAATTTTTTAACTTCATTTTTGTCAGACACTGAAAATGTTGACCCATTAGTGTAACCTGTAGTGGTTTTAGTTTTAGTTAGGTCTGTATTATTGTTTTGTATTATTGTTACAATTTTGAAAAAAAAACTGCATGTTTCAGAAAAACCTAGAGGTTATTCTGTTACAAACAAAAGCAAATAACCAAAACGCTTCTGTCAGAATGACCCTGTTTGCAAAGTGTGAATAAAAGGCACATTTGTCACCTGTGTTTCTGTGCGTACCTGATTGTAGCGGCCGGTGACTGATTCCCCCAGCGCCAGGCCTTGGTTGCTATGGTAACCCGCAGCTGCATACGGGTCCTGGTTGTTGAGCTGCAGAGCACTTTGTGACAGAAGACCTTGTCCTAGAGATGAACAGAGGCGAGAAACATAAGCATCAAGTCACGCTGTCTCTCAAAATTGAATAGAAGAAACACATTTTCTCCTCCAAACCACATGCTTTTACTTGACTTGATTGGCTGCAGACCTCGCAATTAAAAAGACCCAAGCTGACCACTGACAATTAGAAATGACTGGATCTCAATTACAGTGTGATTAAAAGCACAGCCCTACTTTTAAATGAAATCCTATCTTTGAAAATGACTATACTTTTTGTGTCATTTCATCTTTCACATGACTTTTTGTTTTTACTGACAATGAATGCGACAATACAAAAACCTTGACTCCTTAATAGCCCTAGAGAGATGGATAAGAGGCTTGAAAGGAAGCAGAAAATGCAATTCTTTGGCCTTGTTTTCAAGAGACAGCCATTTGCTTTTTAGCCACTATGTTATTCCAGTCTTCTCTAATGCTCTCTGACCCTTATGTCTCACTGTGTTCTTGGCCTCAATTTCGAAACATTTCTTCACTGCCTTCCCTTCAAAGCCTACTCTCTCTGGGGCTGTCTGTTCTCGTATCTATTTCACTTATTTAGTCCCTCCTTTTCTGCCCCAAATCTGTTAAATTCTGGGGTAAAATGGCATCATAGACATTCATTTTAGAGATTTAGATTTAGTCTGGTGTACAAGTTGCAATATACACTTAATATGCAGTGACACTGAAAACACAATCCAAACAGAGTATATATGGCACATTTCACATACAAACCAGCTCCAAAATGCTGATTAAATATAAAACAATAGATGTTCCATGGTGCAGTTTTCAAGAAGAAAATTAATTGGTGTGGAAAAAATAGCCTCTTTTGCAGTAGACCATCACAACTGAGAACAGTAACTAATAATATGCAGTAATAATTGGGATTTTGGCCTGTCTATGTTACTCTGAACATAGTACATAGCATTACTCAATACTAAAATACTGAATACTTGTGTGAATAAATGTGCACTATGTATTTTTGGTGGGGGTTCCATCTGCCGTTACCATACAGATATTAATGCTTTGCCTGGAATTTATGCGATCAGATGGTGGACCCCCACATGAAAAATTACATAATGCACCTTTAGATCGAGAAAATTCCTAACTGCCAGAGATCCATTTTTTTTTTTTTTCTCAGTGGTAGGGGAACCAAGAAACCAGACATAAGGACTACATGCAAACAGGTCTTTGGAACAAAACCCATAACCTTCTTGTTGTTAGGCAGGGTTGCTAACAGTGTGAAGTTTTTAGGTTTCAATTTTCATGCAAGTAAATATGTTGTTTAAGTTATCTTGACATATGAACTTGTTTGTTGTGTTCTCGCTAGCGTTTTTTGTGCCGTCAGCAGCAAAAACATCAGACTATATTGAGTGCTGTACCCTCATGTCTTATTTAAAAGGGCTGCTGTGCCTCCCATCAACTTTGTGTAGAGAAAAATAACATCACTGCAGTGTATTGGCGCTAGATAGAGTTACAAATTGCGCTGGTGTCTCAAAGGACATCTAAAGCTGTCCTCTACAAACACAATCCCTCCCATCTCACTTATCACTGTGTTTGGCATTAAGTATCTCACATTCAAGCTACTCAAATGAATAAATAAAAACTAAAATGTATGCAACTTCTGAAGATGAATCAAAGCATGTCAATGGTCAGTGAACGCAACATAAGAAAGATTATAAACCGGTAGCTCTAGCCGTAAACCAAAACAATATGGATGAAGCTAGACCAAGTACTTCAAAGTAAATCTCTGTGGGGGGGTTGTAACTGGTGACGTTGCATTATTTAACAGTGATATTAAGCTAAGTGAGGTGGATAGGTTTACTAGGTCAGGACAGTCTAGGTAAGTGCGCACACAAAATGCAATAGTAGTACTTTCACCTCTCATCTCCCATGTTTATGTACAAAGATGGGGGATAGTCTTCTGTAGATCTGGCAACCCACTTTAAGAGCATTTCACATGGGGTTTTAGCAAGGAAGGGGTCTCATAAATATGCTATAGCAATCATGAAGGCCAGTGACTGCATTTGTATGAGCTACATTGAACAATATGGAAACTGTTAGATTCTTTTTTAAATGTATTTACTCTAACTACATGGTGTTAGTGTTATAATATAATGTGAATAAGCTTAAAGTGCTCCTCTAACTTGTACGGGTCTAAAAATAGCATGTGGCTTTTGTTCTGCGTCGTGACCAGCATTTCTATTGACACCTTTAAATATTTCATGGATGTCTATTTATAGATATCCAACTGAAAGGCTTGTGCTTTCTTGGCAACACCACTGACAATGGATATGTTTTTTTAAATTATTCATATTCATTACCATTACAGACAAATTCCGTCATTAATCGCTTCAATGGAAGAGTCCTTGACTTTAGAACACGACAGACATTTTTATTGCTTTTGATTTAAAGGAAAGCTATGTAACTGTTAAATTAACTATTTGAGAAGGATGAAGATGTTTTATGTGAGATGAATTTTTATGGCACTAAGTCTACGTAATGTATGTGAATGCACCAAAAAAGTGCTTAGCTCAATGTGAGTGATTCAGTTTCCAGCTTATAGGCGTCATTTTGAGTACATTTCATATTTTATTAATTGCCATGGCAATGATGATACTGTTTCTTCACTCTAAAACACATGGATAGGTTGATGGTCAATCATTTAAACTTTCATTTTAAACCATAACTAATCTTTAAGAATCATGTATGTTACACATTGTCAAAACTAGTACTCTTCTATATAATTTTTCATTATGTGTTTGGGTTTGTCCATATACAGCCACCCCATGCTTATTGTATGCATGGTGCTGTACATGACTCCAGTCCCTCCGTGTGCACTTAAACAGCAGGAGAGCTGATTCCTCAGTTGGGGAGGATTAGAATATCAAACCCCTCATGTTTCTGACAGCTCCTCTGTCCCATGGGGTCCACAGATCAGCACACACAGGTATCATCTTGGACCTACTGAAATTTGATCAGACTAAACCAGAGAAACTCCAAGAGAGGCTAAGACCTCACACAATGTTTAGGTAGAAATAGTATACACAATCTAAGTAGGGACTCCCAGACTTCCCACACCCCAGACACTTCCTCCAGCTCCTCCAGGGGGACCACAAGGCAGTGTGGTCCAGCATGTCCTGGGTCTTCCCTGGGGACTCTTTCCGGTGGGACATGCCCAGAACACCTTCCCAGGGAGGTGTCCAGGAGGCATCTGGAACAGATGCTCGAGCCACCTCAGCTGGCGGAGCAGTGGCTCTACTCTGATTTCCTCCTGTGTGACTGAGCTCCTCACCCTATCTCTAAGGGAGCACCCAGCCACACTGCGGAGGAAACTCATTTCGACCACTTGTATCCGCGATCTTCGCCTTTCAGAATGCTATCACATTACAATAGTCGTGCGTTCCGCTAATGAAACGCAGGCACATCACATCAGGTTTGTAAAGTTGTCGTGCATTGTTTTGTATCATGTTTTTGTTTATTTATGGAAAATTGTCATGTGGCAGCATGGATGACGTAGGCTTGTGGGGTGCATTGGACAAATCTTGTAACTAACTATAAGGACTGTTCAAATAGGGCCTGGGAGAGATCACTAAAATACTCAAACATGCATGGATGACATAAAACCACAGGGAACAATGTCATAACAAAAAGCTAAAAAAAACTATTTTGCATAATACCCCCTGTTTCAGCATTATGGTAAAGGCGACTGGTTGCAGGAGATCAACTGCTAGTTCTCAATTTGGACTTTTCTGAATTTAGTTTTTTAGTAATGCTTCAATTAAAAGCACACCTATTGCTGTTTTAAACAATGACTGACAGAAAAGTAGATAAATCTATAAATGAATGTATAATTATTAGTATTGCTTGTATTTCTTAAAACTAAAATGGGGACCACTGACAGTAATGCCAACATCACAAGTGAAGTATAGTGACTTACTGTCTCCTGTACAAGCGTCCTGTGAGTCCAGGATTCCAGATTCCTGAAGTGATCGGATACAAGAGTCTACCAGCTCCAGGCCAGTCGTGAGCTCCTCTTCTATGTCCTTCTGACCATCTGCAAGCACACAATGTATTGGTTTACTCCCAAACCATTTAAGCACAGATGCAGGCAACTTACTTTTTCAATAAATAGACATTACGCTTGTTATAGGAAATGGAAACATGAGGGAAAAAAACTGACACCAAAAGATTACAGTGGACTAATAAAATACCTTATAATATGATGGCCCATTGCTACAGGGACACTGTAGCTGCTGCTTTCCAGCACAATAATAACAACTCCTTGCTCCCCATTCCACAGCGCATCAATTTCAAGATCCTTCTGATCACCTGCAAAGCCCTCCAGTACTAGGCCCCTCTATACCTCACTGACCTCCTCCAGCCCCCCTGACCCTCCCTCCACCTCCAATCATCTGACTCTAACCTCCTCACTCCCACAGTCAAACCAAAGCACCGGACCTTGGGGGACCGAGCCTTCAAAATTGCTGCCCCCACCCTCTGGAAGGCTCTCCCCCTTCACATCACCACTCTCACTACAATCTTTCAAAAAATTGTTACAACTCACCTGTCCCACATCGCATACAATCTCCAATAATGTCTCTGTTATTTTTAGTTTATTTTGCAGTACTCTAGTGTCTTTTTGTGTTACTTATGTAGTAGTTAAAGGATGGTAATAGCATGTTAGCTTAACGTGTCATTAGGATAATTGCATGGTAATTAATCATCAAAACAGTATCTGTACTTCTGCTTTATTATATTTTTAATCCTAACTTTAACCCAGCATGAAATCCAAACCACCAAATTATGTTACTATGAAACTAATAATATTACTAATACAGAAATTATTTTGTTTTTAAGTACAAAGTAAAACACACATAAAAATGATGTCATATTGCTGTATTTAAAAGTTGTTGCCCGCTCACAAGTGACCAGACACAAACACTCAGATGAGCCAGATAGAGTGACATAAATCGTGTGCTGGTAGAGTGGTAATGGTAATGTGTGTGCTTTCTAAGTGGATTTAGTTGGATAAGTTATTGACCTCCAGTGACACTTGTGGAGACTGATACTGATGCTATGGCTGAAACATTTCCATCTCT
>KN470087.1:12023-39338 GCA_000787095.1 Periophthalmodon schlosseri
ATGCTCCCTAGCCCAAACTCAATTTTAAACCTGTCCAGAGCTGGAGTGATAGCTTCTTAATGATTCGTAGATCAAAATCCCTGATGGGACTTTCCACTTTTCGTGACAGAATGAATTTGGTCTTTCTCCCCCCCCCCCATTTTTTTGAAGAAGCCTTAGCAGATGGGTAAGCACAGTTGTCACCAGCCAGACTCCACTATGAGCTTTTTGTATTAGGCACCTCATTGTTGGCAGAGGTCACCAACTTTGCTCCAGGACAATCTCAGCCCGACATGAATGATACAGAAGGGAGAGGGAAGAGGAGGGAAGGAGAGTCCAGCGTCATGCATGGGTGCTATGGGTGCTATGGGTACTGGTGTTCACAGAGCGGACTAAAGGACTGTCAAAAGAACCTGTCAGTCGCAAAGAGGTGACTTCATTTGACTTTTAAATGCTTCAAAAGGCTCACGCTCATTGGATCTGGGTTTCCTCTACAGGCTTAACACTTGCCATCTGTCTACAAACAGGTTTAGATGTTCATAATTATGCGCAAAGACTTAAAAAGTACTAGAGTTGTCAAAACAAACTGAAACCCAGATACTACTTAATACAAAAATTTAGCTAATTTGGCAGATATTTTGACAGTCCCTGAAAAGTTTTAGAATAGTGTTGAAGAATATAAAGCCAGATGGTACAATAAGAGAAACTACCATTGTTTAGTGTTGAATAATACATTCTGTTGCATAAAAAGACCAATTATTTTGTTATAGAAATATTAAAAATAGTATATTGAAAGATGATTTTGTTATTATATAGAGAATTAAGTTTTTTTCCTCAAAATCAAACTGTGTATAACTTTTAGTATAGTTGCAACACTACAATATTTTTTTTTGTCTTTGTTTTCAATTATATATGTATCTACCTACTATCTAGCTGCTGCTGCAGTTATTACTACTAATATACTTGACAATGACTTGAACTGTGAAAGTGGGGATTCAGAAGTGTAAATACTACTTAAAATGATTTGTGTTATCAAACCATTATTTATCCACTATTGAAGCCTTCTGATTGCAAAACAAGCATAAGTATATTTATGTATTCATTTTCCCAGTGAGGACTTAAGAGAAATAACTTCTCTGGTAGTTTTAAATAGAATCTGGTTGCTCAAATTTATCATGTGCTTGACTTTATTGTGTTGAAAAAATAAAACCCAAAATGCTATCAAAGTGTGAGAGATAATTACCTTGGTTATTCCATCTGAATTTTTCCTCTGCAGAGCTGTAAAAGACACACGGACAGAACAATATTAGAATATAAAGTCAATGATTCAATTTGCCGTAACAGACAAACTGAATTGTATTTCAAATATGAGTTTATAATTCAATTCTCAGTAACAAACACCAAAGTTGACAGAAAAACAGCATCCCCATTCTAAGTGATTATTGCATTTAGCTGAAGAATGCAGAGGCCTTGGGCAAAATGACACGATTGTACAACAAACAAACAGAGAAATGAGAATTCTGAAAACAGCAACATCCAAAATAAGTCAGTAACAATGAAAGATAACCTTCAGTAAGTATATATAATGTGTATTCAAACATGTAACGCAGGTGAGTTACACTCAGATAGAGCTTTTGTTGATGCTGATGGACTGCCCCATTGTTAGATTTGAATGGGCTTCTTGAAACTAACTCAAGGACCAGCCCTTGGAGATGGCCTTGGTTAGGCTTCATATGTACCGCCTTGTCAAAGCCTGAGCTTGTCTGATCTCAGAAGCTGAGCTGGTTTGTACTTGGATGGGAGACAGCTGGGAATACCAGGTGCCACAGCGGGACGCAAGTGGCAAAAACCCACGGGACCCAAAAAATTATATATTTCCTTTTATACTACAATACGACTCTTCTTGATTCTTGAAAGAAATGTTTAAAGGAAAGATGTTTGATAAGGTTCATTGGGTGAACTGGTATAATTATCATCATAAGACACAATAGTATTAAAGTTGGTCACATTTTAGCTATATTCTGATTATGAAAAACCACAGTATACTCTACAACTATCAAGCAAACTTGCCCATACACATTGTGAACTTCTAAGCACACAACTATCTTTAACTATATGGACAGGAATATCACTCTAGTGTTAAGTGCTTCTTGCTCAAATTGACCTGGGGTTTTAGCGATCAGTTCTTTTGCTCCTTGGGTCGTTTTGAATCAAGAGGCTGCAGTGAGTAAGAGCTCTCTCTGGTTCTCTCCTCCTCATCCTCGCTCACCTCTGGACCTCCACCACTTATCACAGGACTTAAGGCTCACAGGCGATTCTGGCCGTCACTACTTAAACAGGGCTGGAGAAGTTGAGAAGAAAAAAGTGAGCAATGGCTGAATGAGTGTGATTCTCAATTGGAAAACTGGTAAGATGTTAATACTATGATACATTATTACTACTATTATGATATGGTTAAGTTTATGAAGTGTGTATAGAATGTATATGAAATGTTCAGGGCTGTTCTGATGTGCAATAATATCAGCTAGAAATCAAAGTAGGAAAAATGGGGATTTACTTTACTTCAGCTGGAATGATGCTCTCACTTTTAGCCAATAGAATTTAATTTTTTTTTTTTTTTTTTTTTACATTGATTATTAGTTTACTTGTTTGTTTATTTATTTATACATTTATATTTATGATCCTATATGAGAAGCATCCCTACCAATTATAAGAAAAATAATAACCTAACTTTAGCTTCTCCCACAACCCAAACCATCCATAACCTCTCTCCCTGCAGACACAGAACAGATGCGTTTAAATCATGCCATTGATTAGCCCTGTGTGTGTGCGTGTGCTGTATGTTTATGTGCTGTGTGACAGATTACAAAAGGGAGTCAAGCGCTACATGTTAATGGGACCCTCTGTTGCAAAAGCAGGCTCCTCATTCATCATCCATTATTACCTCCACAATATGCAACCAGCAGTAGTGTTTTCTATCCAAAAACAGAGCGAGCTCAGAGTGTATCGGTCTACAGCTGAGATGTTGGAAGAATAATGATGATTGGATCTGCTGTGACTTAAATGTTAAATGTGTTGCTCATTTTTCTTGGTCTGAACTGTTTATTTATTTTTTTTAGTTTAGGTTTTATTCACAGGTCATCTTTTTTTACCCTTTGGTATTATGGGGTCAAATGTAACTGGGACTAGATATACCCAAACATCCAGGGCAATATCTGAAGAGTTTATAAAAGGGTTTTGTAAAGACTGGGTCATTTTAGATACATCCTGTCTTTTTTAATAAACTCAAAGACTGTATGATCAAATTCCACTCGCTTTGAATGGGGACATCTTACACATTGTGAACTCCTAAATACTACAAGAGAGTTAGTAATTCTCTTTTAAATACTCTTTTCATGAACTGAGAAACAGAAGTGAATTGTAGTAGTTTTTTGCTAGACACCATGAAAAGAGCTTTAGTCCATCTATTGGGTATAGTGCCACTTGGATCAGTATACCTTATTAGCACTTGTAAAGGAGAAAGACTTCATCAGAAACACAAGGGGAATTACAAAGGCCCAGACAAAGAAACTCTGACTAGTGCTGCATACAATTTCACAAAATGGTTGAATCTAAAAGGCATTGTGCAAAAGCATTGTACCTGATTTTTACAGTTTTAAAAACATGAAAAACAGAACTGGGTCATTTTAAACCCTCACTTACCTAATGCATTCTGGGCATCTTAATGATTCGCTGCAATGAGTTTATAAGTGGTTTTCACATCTCTCAGAGACCAGAGCAGAGTTTTTCAGTGATGGTAAAGTTTAACAACAACTAGCATGCTAACATGCACTTTCTGGTAAACAACAATAAAATGCTTTCTAATTAGATGCAGACAGTACGCTGTGGACTTGGGTCATTCTATAATTAGGGGTACATTTCAGGTCCACTGGCTGCATTTATCAATGTACAATTATTTCATTGAAGCAATGATGGTTTTTACATTGAACCACCACTCCCTCTTTGGACAAAATTAGAGGACCTGATGGCACTATTGATTTTTGCAGAATCATTCAATTTAGATGGTGTAGATTGCATTTTTATGTTGTCCGCTTTTTAAATTTCAAAGTTTCACTCAATTTATAAGCCCCAAAATCCATATCTTAGTAGAAAATGTTGGTTTAAATAACAACCTAAATGTAAGAAAAGACTGCCTTACGTGTTTTTAAACTTCTGTGCTCGTTATTTGTATATTAAATACTTTATTATGTGCTTGTCCAAAAAAAAATTGCCAACTGGGTAACGCCTTGGATAATCCCTTATAAAACTGCCCCGGTTCACTTTCAAGCCACAAACTTAACACCACAATGAAGCCTCAGCTTAGGTTGAACCTGGTTCTTTGAAAGAATCATCCTGTTTTATTGTGTACCCACTTCAACTGGATACATATTTGTGTAGAATTACATTTGATTTTAGATTTGCTAACATGGGATGAACTTACAACATTGTTCATGGTAATATATGAGTATTCTGAGCTCACTGTTTATTGAAGTGAAATGTGCCCCTAATTATACAGTCACCCTCAAATTGACCTCAAGAGCTGCTTATACAATATACTGTATCTGTACAGACAGGACAAATGTTGCTCAAATACACGGAAAAAACAGGGTACAGGGCCTTTAACAACCATGCCATCTTCAACAAGACTATCAAATTTCTTATAGCACTAACTACCAACCTATCACATTTCTTCTGACCGCCCTCATCCTCCCCTGTAGTATATAAACTGACCACTTTGTGAATGAGCTGACTGACCTCTTGGCTGTGCAGTGAGGAAACATCAGAGTTAGTGTTTTCCCATAGAATCCCTTTGCTGCGTCGATGGGCTGTGGCGGGGTAATTAGTGACCGAGGGTTGGACTCATTGACAGGACGATCAAAAGCCGTGTGCTGCAGGTCACGCCACTGTTCGGCCACTTCATCACCGCTAATGACAAAACGCATGTGCCTCAGAGAGGTGTTAGGAAAACTCACTGAACCAGTCCCAGACCTGCACAGAGCTGGCTAGTTCTTTTATGTTTAAGACACAGGTACAGTTTTAGGTGCAGGGTCTGAAACATTTTTGGAAATGTTGTTATTTTATCTGGAAATTACACAAGATGGTTAACTCAGCCACCTCCACGGAGACAAGCAAGGGACTCCACTAAACCAAGTATTTTAAGATGGATGACTTTGTACTATTTGGAGCAATCCAGGCAAAGCAATTTCTCATAGCAGATTTTCATAGCACGAGCAGGTGATGGACCCAGAAAAGAACATACCTGTAATCACAGAATTAAGAAAAAAACAAAACAAAAAACAAAACAAAACAAATTGTTTCTTTTGCTAGTTTATGTAGAGTTTCACCTGTTCACCTAAAGACATGTAAATGTGATTATACACCAACCTGTTCCAACATCATAACCAGCCTCTTAAAACTACAATTAGTATCAAACTGTTTTCTCAGCACTTTGTTGCAGTTTGTCTTGAGTCCAACCTTGAACACAACACTATTTTGATTCCGACTACTGCACACCAGGGCCACTTCACTTTCACCATGTTAAAAAAGTCTAACTAACTGAATTTCCCTTTCACCCTTGAGTGGTCATAATGTTATGGCTGATGAGTGAATAATGCTGTCAGTGTCATATCCTGTTTCCTAGCTCTGGGTCATTTGCATAATCCTAAATAACATAATCCCAAATAAAGGACAATGTTGTTTACAGCTTCACTGCACTGACACAATGCTGGATTATCTACAAAGGCCTTTAGCTACTCTTTTAAGATACAGTACAAAAAATGACCTTGCCGAATTACAATCTCATTAGAAAGCATCTTTGAAAATCCTTTGTTATAAATAAAACAGTTTCTTATTGTCAATCTGGTCACTGATTTCTGTTTTACATGGTATACAGTATCTGGCTTTATATGGCTAACTAAAATAAACCACATAATTAAGATAAACCTCTCATAGACCAGGCTTTTGCTTCTCATAATTCAAATTGAAGCTACCTTAAGAATAGGTTTCTTAACAAAAAAACAAATACTTCTAAAGCACATTTAGAAAGAACATTTTGAGAAAACTATGTATAATTGAATCCTTAGTTTTGTGAAGTCTCTATATTGTACCAATACTGAAGATGAGATGATTTTAAAAAGTGCCTCAAAAATAAATGTGAATGCTTTTATGTCCAAAACCACAGTCCAAACTGGGGATAAAGAAAAATGATTTATAATTCTGATAACATTTGCCATTAGCCTCTTTTGACAAAGGGGACAAGGCTCCACATACTGAGGTATCATTTAAATCAAGTAAATGATAAGTTGCATAAAAGCTAACAATGATAACACTTAAGATGAGTACATTTTGGCTAATGGCCGCAGCACTTTGGTCATTTTTAGCAGACTAAAAACGAACAGTACCAAGTAATGCAGTGTAATTTCAATCATCATGTCCCGTTGTACATCCCGACCTCAAAGAGCACATTTGGGGCGATTTGGGGCAATTTGTGGAAGAATTTTTAGATAAGGGCGCTGCTCTGGCCGTAACCTGGACCACTGCAGCCAAAAACAGCAAGAAATAGAAAATGACAAGAACAAAGGATGCACAAAAGAAAGTCTATAAAAAGGATTTCAAAGACCAGATGCCAGAGATAGTCACAAAAAACACTATTGTATCCAAACACGCTCTCTACCCCATCCATATAATCCAGCTATTGCTATTCCCTGCATATTATGTGTTATCTGCAGACCACAATGGCTGCATGGTCCCCCTGCACAGAGGAGTTGGATAATAGAGGCAAAGTACAACAAAGGAACAAAAGATTTGGAAATCCATCAAACAATAACGCACTCTAGAATCATTATGCAAAAGTTACATTCAAAGAGAAAGTATTTAATTAACACTGCAAGATTAATCACAATCAAATCAAAATTGCAATTTCAAATGGACGCAATTAGCAAATCATAATTTCTTCCACAAACAACAGGGTATCCTGTTTTATTCTGCAGTTTAGTTAGTTTCTTGTATTAGTTTGTCAGTTCTTCTGGATGTGTATAAACTGTGAACTTTGAGCAGAATCCCATTATTAAAACATAAATTAACAATCTAATCACAATCACAATTCGATAATTTTCCCAAATTGTGCGGCCCTATTTAACACTGCAACAAGCTTACAACTTATGCATAGATCAATCATCATTGTCAAACCACTGCATGCATTTTTCACATTCCTATTGGTCTAGACTTTAGACTCTTGTATTTTACATAACAATATGTCTGGAGCAGGGTTGAGTTCAGGGCGAGCAAGAAATCTGTAAAATGATCACAAGTATTATTTATTTTATGTTGTTTGTGAAATACAGCACTGACACATGGGTTCCTATATAAACCAGGGGACACATTCCACTTCCAAGAAAGTGGAGTCAGCATCCAGCTAGAAATCTGTGATGTGCCGATAGAACATATTTTCAGTCAAGTACTTTTGGGATGCTTTCTTGATTCTAATCTAAATTTACGGTTGAAGACTTTTCAATAACCATAAAAACGATTCATTACATTATTGATGTGTGAATCAAAATGGTATTACCAACGATGTTATTCTTTAAAGATGTGTTTCAAATAAGCAAATTGGCCTACTTTCAAGGACCCCCTACCTGCTACCACCAGCATATGGACCTGTACAATATGCTGCTGATAGGGGGTATTTTGACACAAACCAATGAAAAATGGTCTTAACTTCTCTACAGTATCTGCCTAACCATAACATTTAAATGGTAATTGGTATACTAATAGTGTTAGTATACAGTCTCACCTGGAAGCGTGGGTTTGAATCATAACATCAATACTAATCAATATATTGATTAGTATTGATGACAGTGTCACTCCTCAAATGAGTGCTAAGCCAGTACTCAGTAGAGTGCCTACACGGGCGGAAAGGAAATGCAAATCTTATATTTATTACCTTATGTAAAGGCTTCTAGCAAACACAAAATGAGCTTGAGTTAGGATGCATTACTAATTTTGTTAACATTTAAGAAATACCCTTCGAGGCATTCAGGTATAGCAAAAAGTGAGCCAAACATAATGTGAGTAACAGGAAGAGCCAGTGGAGTTTCATTCAGACTGCCATATTGCCACACAAGATGGGCAGCATGTCAAGCGGAAATGGCTTTAAAGAGACCTATAAGTCAGCTCTACAATCCCAGAGAAAGCAGGAAGTACACCTAAGGCTAGCTCCAGGTCACATAAACAAAATATATTAGTGCCAGTATCCATCTGCTGTGTTGAGACTGTGGGTGAATTGTGTTTTTGTTTGTCTATTCTAAACGCTGTTCTCCTGCCAGATCAAATAAATGGACAAGCTTTTAAAATGAAAGTGAATACAGTAAAATTAAACAAAACATTAGGAAGATGATTTTTGCAAACCTTATGAAGAGGCATATGGGGTATTTCTAGGTCTATGTTTTCATAAAATTCTAGTACAGCCCAATAATGTTTGTTTATTTTTAATTTTTTTATTTGGACCCCATTAGCTGTCACCAAATTGACAGCTACTCTATGTTGACTGTCGAGTTTAAGACATGGCTAAATACTTCAATCGTCTTGACATGAGCTATTTTTCAGTTTAAATTGACATAAAATGTTTGCATAGGCTAGTGTGACATACTTAATCTATAAATTATAAGTTATTTTTATCCTGTATAGTATATTCAATGCTACCAATTGATATTAGAATAACAATAGTGACTAATTAGCCCCATGTGTTCTTGTGGACTGAGATAACAAGCCAATCTGGACCATATTGCCAGCAGTAGGAGAAAACTCCCATCTCACAGCAGTGGCAGCATAAAACACAAACATGCTGCATACACAATGAGGTCCTAGCTTAAAAACCTGTTGTTGCTGCTATAGCTAGCACATGCAGATGCTTATACACCACACTGAGGAGAGATTATACTTCCCAGGACAGATATTGTGTAGCTTTAATTACACACATGTAGAGCCCAAGTGAACTGTAAAAATGTGCTTTATCTTCCTAGAGAAGTTGAATTTTTTTTCAAAAAGCCAACTGCTGCTTTCTATGGTAGAAAAGACATGGGATTTGCATTAAAAGAAGATGTTACTGTGTTACTCATTCAAACTGGATCAAGCTTTGCTCACTGTTAAGTGGTCTGCTACTTAAACTGTCCAATAAATTAGTTTACCTCTGACCTTACGTTCTTTCATATCAAATTGCATTAAACTGCTAGTTGACAATCTAAATAAAAATCCTGCACTACTTGTCAAGTGCCTACTAGCAGCTAAAAAGAAGAATGAATATAACATAATACTTTAAACCACCACTAAAAGGTATGGGAATTGTAACTGCACAGTTGTTCTTCTTTTTGCTATTGGGGTTTCCGCAGATAAGGAATTTTCAGGTGTGCAGTGATGTGCATAATAATGTTGTATAGATTTTACATTGGATGCCTTCCCACAGCCAATTCTATTCAGTGTAATCAGGCATAAAGATTGAAGGTGTTATTCTCAAATATCAAGTGTGTCCCTACTCACAAAAACATGTAGCCTATAAACATGTACAAAATTGT
The DNA here is from genome assembly GCA_000787095.1 of Periophthalmodon schlosseri. Classification (NCBI taxonomy): domain Eukaryota; kingdom Metazoa; phylum Chordata; class Actinopteri; order Gobiiformes; family Gobiidae; genus Periophthalmodon; species Periophthalmodon schlosseri. Next base: position 21,611 of record KN470087.1, read on the forward strand.
ATAAGAAAAAAAAGTATTAAAAAAAATGACAGCAATAAATTCTACCAATACAACTAGTCTGAATGTTTCCTTGAAGTGTGAGTTTGATAAGAGTCTGAGTGGAGATGGAGCTGGTGAAATATGATCCTCAGATACGTGGGGAGCACATACGAGCTGAGATGAGGCCTGCACCAGCGCACTCAAGACCTGGAACAAGCAGCGCTGATCCAACACAGGAGTAAGGTGAAAACTCTTCTAGTGGAGGGTCCACAATCTGGCTTGTTTCCAAAGAGATGTTATTGTTTTTCATAGAATGTTCCACAGTAGTTACATTTACTCATACAGATGTTTTTATTTCTCAATAATACCTTGAAAAACATGCATCGTGACTGTGAGTGGGGCCTAACACCCCTCTGTGGTACCTGCTTGTCTCCACAGAGATAGATAAGTCTGCTGAACATTAGAGGCAATATCATCTGGTCTCCTGATCATCTCATCAGGTGATGGACCCTCCTTCAAAAAAGTTATGTAATGCACCTGAGATTTTATATCCATTGGGGATTTGATCCCTTCCCCCCCACACCAACTGGAATAACTGCAGCGTTTCAACCGAATAGCTTTTGTTTAGTTTATTTCAGTTTAGATAAGGTCATACTGAAATTCTGTCCATCAGTCCTGACTATATTGGTGTATATCAATGAGACTGCAGCGCACCTGTCCACTTCCTGCACTATGGGGTATTTTTGAATGAAATTAAACTGAAAATAAATTGTGCTGGCGAGGCTGGAGCAGATTGCCATCACCAGGAAAATGCCCAAAGTGTCTACACGGCTCAAGTCTGCCGCTGATAAAATGTAAGACAGACTCAGTCCTTTTTTAAAAGCTCAGCATGAGCTGCCAAAGCCGTTAGGACACTGAAGGTGAGAGAGATATGAGGTCTAAAACGTAAAGAAACCAACTGAAACCAAGGAGCGGGGATACGTTTTCCTTTCTCCTGTCTTCTCATGAGAAACATGAGACCTTTTGAAGCGAGTGATTAAAACGCAGCGGGATGCAGCTCTGTTCCTGTGAGCCTGTCCGCATGCTCCCAGCAAATGCTAAGGGGAGGAAGCAGAAGTGTCCCATGACCCACTAAATTGGTCAGATTGACTTCGCAGACTGCCAGTGCGCGCGGCCGCCATTTTGACTTCGGGCCAGAAGGGAAACAAGGAGCCAGGAGGACGACATGCTGGATCGCCACATGGGATCAGCCAGTCCCTGCCCTCCACCGGTCTGTGAAGAGCCCAGAGACACACTGCCCCCGGAGGTGTCTGTTGCCGCTGATAAATAGAGCGAGTTGCCAACGACGACCAATCCTGCCAATCACTTGAGATCTGTCAAAAAACGCGATACGTCTAGATGTCAGAAATAACGTCTCACTTCTGCCTGGCATTACTGTACAGACGTTTGAGAATTTCTTCAAACACAATCAAAACTGTAACGCTTTTGGGACAACAAAGAGCGTCAGAAAACAGCACATCATAACTTCACAGGCTGGTGCGAACAGAAGCTGAAATCTGGTGACTTCACTGGGTCAGCATCTCACTGCTTTCAACTTATCACAGGACAAAAAAAAGATGAATTTTAATGCCTATAAATAAACACAGCTGTCATACAAAATAGACTCTTGGGATTTAGCTTTGAGAGAATTATTCTAACAAAATTCAAAAGCAAATCACAATATAAGCATCATTGTTTTAATTACATAATATTACTAAATGAGCCTAAGCTAGTGTTTGTGATCAAAGTTATTCCTCACTTCCTTGACATCCTAATTATTCACAACTGCGTTCACAACTTACATGCTAACAGGGCACTTCCTGATTCTTGGACAATAAAACGCTTAATAATTTGAGCACACAGTGGTCTCATTTTGACCCTAAGCGCTGCTTGACAATACAGCCACTTTAATTTAACAAGCTAACAAGAAAATCGACCACCACTTACAATGCAATATCCAATTATAATTAAACATTCAACAACCTCATTCTTTGCAACCAACCTTTGAAATTTGCCCATTGAAGTTTGTCCATAATAAATACATAAAATACAATTACCTTCTAAATGTGTTACGATGTACTGAAGACCACCCACCCTTATCAAGACTGACTCTGAATATCTTTAGCCACGCCCTGTGCACCCCATCCATTGTACACCTTTGGTAAGCACATAGGGCTGTGTGCCAGACCTCCTTATCAGCATTGATCTCTCCCAGTAACTCCTGTGTGTGGCACGGCTCCAGGTCTGACTGTGGCCAAGTAGCTCCACTATCTGTATTCAGTCCCATTGTGCTGCCGCAGCCGAATCCCAGGTGCTCTTGGCTTTGAAAAGGCAATCACTGCATTTAAAGAATTACCTTAATTAAGTTTAGCCATCAACAGTTCGACTGTGTATTGAGTGCTGTATGATTTTCTCATTGCCTCCTATTGTTCTTTGGTGCCGGAGTGAACAGGAAGGACTCCCAGGTGCTGCCAGTCTGTCATAGTCATATTTTATTTATAGAAAATTCTGCATTCAATTTAGGTGTGCTATTCTAAATCTCCTCACTTCAGTCAGAAAACAACCCCATAAAAATAAAATGGATTCAGGTGAGTATGTCTTTTTCTCTTTTACAGTTTAATAGGCCTACAGAATATTTCTACAATGCAAAGGCCAAAAGCAGCAGACCCATAACAGAGGGAAGTACATGCTGTAATGTTGCTGATCTGGACCATGGCATACAGATACAGTTATAATAGATCATTAGATCATTAGTTGCCTCACAGGAGATGTCTTGGAGCCGTTCGTGGGTTTCAGCTTTGTTATTGCAACATTTTGAGGACTATTTCATGTTTTAAAAATGCAATATTTTGTTAATCACTATGGCAACGGTTCTAATTTTTCATCATTCTGAAACCCATGGATAGGTTAAAGGAGCTGTGTGTAGCCTGCACTCACACAATTAAAAAAAAAAGGTATTACAACTGAACCTGGTTTGCCAGTGCCTTAACTGAACTTGCTGGAGGACACTAGCACTAGCTCATTAATCACTGGCGGCAGGTGCTGAGGTTTAGGTAGCGAGGATTCAGATCAGAGAGAGTCATTTTAGGTTTAAACTAATTGGATTTCCACATTGAAACTGGCAACCCAAATTAGAGACTCATGTCAGGCTAATTCTGCTTTCTGATTGGATAATTATCTTGAGAACCAAAACACCAAATTATAACATACACAACTTGGTGATCTGTTCCAATGTTTTTTGTTTTTTTTTTAACTAGGAGGAAATCAGCATCAGAATTGTTATCAGTAAAAGCTTGTATCTAGGTCGCATCTGGGGACAGAGATAGGTCAAGTTTATCAAATTTAAAATTAAAATTGCATACAAGTCTGTCCTTTGGGACTGGCTCCACTTTTGTATTTGTTTAATATAAAAGCTTATTTTTTCTAACTTAAATAATATTTCCTTGTCTTCTTTGCCAGAGCAGCTTCCTACGTTGTCGATATATTTTATTGGCTCTCACAGTGGCAGTCCTGTCCCTTTCTGCTGCAGATCAATATTTTAGTCTCAGGCTATGCCACATACCCCACAGTGGTCTGTCTGTGTGATATTAGCCTTATTTTGAGTGTCTGGCCTCACAGACTAGAGCCCATGTGTTTGTGTGTTTAAGGGGCAAGGTTCTAGTGGATCAACAGTCTGCCCCCCTCATCTTCGTTCTGCCTCCTGCTGAGCCTGTTATCCGTGGCACAACCTCACACCCACTGTAAAAATGTTGTTTAATTTCTCTTGTAAACATTTGACTTTGTATAGTTTTAATAAATCTTATAAATACAGGTTTCAGGGTTTATGTTGATAAAAATACTGCTTTATTTGCTCTATTTGCTTCTATAATGTGAATACAATACAAGAAAAGTAAAAACTACACATTCAACACACAAAGTACGGTTATTATTATTATCATATTATTTGATTTTTTTTTTTCTGGTTTTACTGGACAGGACAGTTGTAGCATGAAATCGGGAGAGAGAGGGTAGAGGCATTCAGCAAACATGATCAGGAGGCAAACCCATAACACCCAAGTAGTAACAACCACATAAGGCAAGCACAACATTCAAATCATAGGATTAATATAATGTACTTTGTCATAAAAATGAAAAGATATCCCAACAAACCCTGTATATCTTCTATGGTGGTACCAGTACAGTTCTGAAAGTTACTATTAGAATTGTCATAAATAATTCCCTAAAACTGCTTTGCATGTAGCAGCTTTTCTAAGATGTCATCTAGGTTATTTCACATTAATAGATTTATGACAAGATTTTCTTCCGTTGCTGGATTAAGGAAGTAATCGAAATACAGAGATATGCCTATGAGACTTTAAACCGGGACGAGGGGGCATTTTCACTTTCACACGCCTGGGATACTGTCCTGAAGAAGTTGGACTGCAGATGGCGCTGTCATCCTGCCTCCACCGATAGGAAGACAGTGCCAAAACCTGTTTAAATCAGATGACACATCAAAGCAGCATCACGTGACCACTCTGAGGAAGACCGCCAGTGAGCAGCCGAAACTGCCAGGTATGAAAACAAACTAAACCTTGGTTTGAAAAAAGAATCTCTTAAAATAAATTATTGGAGAACCAGATTAGATTTCTGACAAATTGACAAACAAACCAAATTAAAAACCTATAAATGTATTGAACAAACATTTCTCAAATTATGCCCCCTTTTCTATAATTCATTACAATCAGATAATGAGCCATGACCTATATTTTACATAATTGGTTTCTCTACTTTCTTCTTATTTTCCTCACAGTCTAAGATCAATGCCATATAGATCATACAAAACTCTGCTTATAAATAAAACTTGCAACATCCCCTCTCACTGCTGGAGAAATCAATAGGATGCTCACACGGGCCATCGACCCTTGTCACCGTCAAGATCCTGTCAAACCTGCGTCAATGGAAGTTAAAAATTCACTTCCTCAGTGCCTTTGCCATTGAAGCTATAGTTGCCATTATTCCACTTTGCAAAATGCTAAATAATTTCCAACTATTTCAAATACCACATGTTCACCTCAGTTGTACTCAACATTTGGAAGCGTTGGGCGAGAGGTAGTGGCCTTTAGCTAAAAGTCTGTTTGCATTTCACCAGAGCTCTGACATTTAAAAGGGGAATGTGTAATGTGACTCCAGATCATTCAGTAGTCAAAGAGCGCTCCAAAATGGCCACTATAATCAAACAAACACACCAATGACAATAGAAAAGAGGTTATGTTCACAATTCAATAATCAGTGGGGTATGACAAGTATTACATTTGATTGTATAGTAAATAAAAAGTACACACGCTGTTTTGAGCAAATTCTTTATCCCTGCCCACTATAGCTCTATTTTGTTTTCCATTTGCAATCAAGGACACCACAGCAAGTCACCTGCCGTTCATATCAATATTTACGCATATATATTTCATGTGTTAGCAGTTCAGTTGATCAACTTAATGCAGTTGTTTCATATATGAGACTGTATTGTATGCATCACTAAATGACTAGCTAATAACATTTTATTGGAAAGTTACAGGATCATTTCTAGCTAAAGTTCTCTTTCTGATTTTGTAGCCAGCTAGTGATTGTTCTGTCTGTTTGGAGATGTTACTACTTTAAAGTTACAGGTCAGATCTGTGGAAAAACAACCCATGTCATTTTTAAAATAGATGATGGTAAATTCAATGCAATATTGTGGAGCATTCCGGACAAAGAAATAACATGGAGAAAAATTACATAGTACATCTTTAAAGGTCCCATATTACACTATTTTCTGATCAATGTTATAATGTTTCCTTATCAAAAACATACCCAGAGTTGTGTTTTATTTAATTCACACATATTTAACACACAAGTTCTGCATATTTAAGCTGTGTTCTTCGCTCAAACAGAAAAAACTCTGTTCCACCTTGTGATGTCATGTGGTAATACAGGAAGTGCTTCCCTGTGTTTATATTCATACACTTTCACTAGAATCATTTTCATAATTTCAGCCCTGGAACTGCTAATCTCTACTGAACAAAAGAGATGTAGCTGTAGACATGAAGATACAGCCTAATAATGTAGGATTACTCAAATATGTGTGAATGAAGCAAAACTCAACTCCAGGTATGTTTTTGATGAGGTAACAACATTCTAACATGACGTAAAGCTCACAAGAGTTAATTTTGCATGATATAGAATCTTTAAATCAAACTGCAGTTACAATCAAGTCTGTATCTTACTACTTCATTCTTATACAATGACCAGTGAACCCCATAAACCAAAGTACTCCACAGCACATCAGTCCTGGGAGGCCCGGACTTGTCAGAATATAATCACAGGGGGAAAAGTGTGAGTGGAGAGGGCTGAAGCAGAGGCAGAGTTGGCTCCAGAAATCAATCAAACAGGAGTGCATTCAGTGGACGGGCCTTTCTTCCCTCTTTGTGTCTTAGCGCCTGGCGTCTTTGTAGTGGTGTGTGACTGATCCTCACTCGCGGTTCTGTCTCGGAGGATTTCACTTGGAGTTCTTCAAGGTGAGCAGCTTGACTAGCTCAAGTGACAGCAATTCTTATGTTACACCGAGGACATTAACACGCCGTAGTGAAGCCGGTGGGATAATGGAGGAGGATCACAGGTAAATGAGAGGGAAGACAGGGGCACAGATTTCTTTGGGCTTAAGTAAAACAGTGTTTAACCACTTTCTCCATCCAATCCAATCCATTTCTGAAGTAAAAATTAGTTTGAGACTAATAAAGAGCCAGAGTAACAGTAGTAATATTAAAAGTTGCAGTACAAAAGTAATTGTGGTAAGAGTAGACATTAACAATCATCATGAAATTAGTTGTAACAGAGATAGAAGTCATAAAGAAAGCTGTGGATAGTATTTGTATTAATGGTAGTAGTGATAAAGTTAGCAGTGAGCATAGTAAAGTGAAATCAACAGGCCTACTATATCTTGATTTTAATGTCTATATATTGTACATGTACATATAAGTACATGTTTTGAGCATTCTTTTATCCCTGCAAATCAATTTACCCCCATCACAAGGGGGTATTTTATATCACTTAAACAACAGACTAATTGCAAATCAAAAATCAAGGTCAAATAGAACAGACAACAATATGTATAATTTTATTTTGACTTACTGTTGAACCAGTCAGTCAGTAGAGCATCAAATATTCACCAGTCACGTTAGTTATTCCCCTTGTTAAAACCGGGTACAGTGTTAACATCTCCATTAGCCTCTGCGCTCGGAGGACCAGCAGGAGGAGGGGTGAGCTGGCAGCAGAGCACCGAGGATAATAGGTGCTCGCTGGGTGCACAAGACGGGTCGCCTTTGCCCGCCAGACACCTGCAGTGGGTCACCCCGGGCGCTATGGACAGAGCCAAAACTAATGCATGCACTTAGTACGCTGAGCAACCACACAGGCTTTCAGTCAGTGAGCAATAGATTATGAGTCAAACATAACAGCTATAAAAAAAGGTGCATGAGAAAACTGACGGGACATTGTGGCTACATGCAAAAACCTATACTATCCCTTCAGTACCATAGTACTTTTAGATGACAAGACTATATGTCAAGATTGAATACCTCCAAAATGACATGTAAAAGCTAGTGGTTTTGTACTAATGTGCTACTCGAATCAAGATATGAACTATACTATTGATCAGTTTGTCTCCTCCTTTGTCTCAGTCTTACCACAGTGTGTGCATCCAGCAATGAACAAAACTGTAACATGGGCAGGTTTCCTAGACAATAACAATAATGAGAAATAGGTGCATTGTGTTTTTCAAAATGGATACATTAAAACACATTTTGTGTTAAAGCTCAGTGTTTTTGGATTAAAAGTTTTAAAAACATAATTTGAACAAGTTACCCAATTAAAGCTAATCAAATGATTGTAATAGCTAAATACCAGTTTTGCAAGAGGTAATTGTCCTGACATTTGGTTAAATTGACAGTTATTTTAAAATGTCCATCTGCAGTTTGCAGATTGCATGTAAATGTGGTCTGCTCATTTGTTTATTTATTTTTTAAACCAAATCTCAGCCAAACTACCAAAGACTAAACTGAACTAGATCTGCCTGTTCCAACCATAACATCATCTGTTGTTATAAAACACCAAACAGATGGCAAAAAATACAACAAGTCGACAAATAGTCTATAGTCACATTCTAATCTCAAATCTTAAATAGCCATAGTGAACTGAACACTTGTACTCAGTGTTTTCTTTTTACTTACTTGCACTAACTTTTCAATAGTTATGGGTTTGCTGGGGAATGCAAGTAGCAAGTAGCAGACCAGAAAAGTTGCTCAGAGTAGAGTAGTCGTAGGCGTTAATGTGCATGCATCCAATTCTAAACAGCAATTACGTTGATTGCTTTTTCTCAAACATTTTCTAGAAACAGCACTTTTACCATGAACGCTCTTTTTCCCACCTGTGGAAATGAGTAAACAGACATGACTAATGATAGACCATATGCCCTTCTTCTTGCTGCACATTTGCAGGATGGGGCTTTAAAGTGTTGAAGCAGTGGCAGATGCTGTGGCAGTCTCTGTGACCTGTGCTGACTGATTAAGACTGGAAACAAAGGCACAGCTAAAACTCCCATTAACACCTCTCAAGTCTTTGCAAAACAACAGAGGATTTTAAAACTGAAACCACCCGTGTGCCACCAGACTGCAAGCTCATTCATAATTCAGCCCTTACCAAGCTAAAAATCAAACACGCTAAATGACAAGTAAATATAGAAAATATATAATGCTTTTTTTTCCTGCAGCGTCTAGAAGGTGAACACTCACTCAACAATGCAGCAGTATTGTTCTGGGACAAGACAGCAGGCAAATCCATTGTATTGTCCCTAGTCATAACACCTGTAGTAATATTATATCTATGGCCCCGCGGGTTACTCAGAGAACGGAAACCTGACCCGCCTTTATTCAATGGCTGTCTGTTTGGTTTATGGATTATTAATAGCCCATTCAAACCCCATACATTGCACATATTACAATAGGTAGTGTGTTCACTTGTTTCTGCAATAAGAGAAGCACGTTAGCTGACACTATGAGGTCAGGCACAGTGTAACAAGGGCTAGCTAGCAGGAGGCTAACACATCTAAATGCAGGTGCGAAAACAGTCTAGCAGATAAGAACCTAAAAAAGAGCCCTTCTGATTTCTTCTTTGCATATGATAGGAGCTAGCAAACAGCTAATCAAACTGCAAACTTGAGTTGACACGATTGTTCATTTTAAATATAGCCTCTCATGGATCGCATCTACAACTATTGATTATTGACTTACCAGAGCAGAGGGTGGATGAGCTGTGCGGAGAGAGGACAGGCTGCAGCAGCATGGCTCTGGCTAATGCTAGTGGTAATCTGCTAATAATAGTAGCTACAATCTGATTTAGCACCACCTGTGGAGAATGTTAATGACAGCCATTGTGGTTTGATCATTTAAAGCAGTGGGTCTCAACGGGTCGGACTGTAGGAAATGGTTTATCTATTGTGATTAGGGTGACCAGACGTCCCTATTTACCCGGGACAGTCCCGGTTTTGAGCCCAGCAGATTTATCTCAAAACATTGATTTGTTCCAATTTTATATAAGAAATGCCCCAGGTATCCCTATTTTTGACCAATTTCATCTCAGCCAACAGTAAAGGGGGAATATATTGTTTTTTGTTTAGCTAAAATACAGAAAAATGTTCCTGAAAATGACCATAAGGCATAAAAATGCACTCTGTTGTACTGACTGAAGTCCCTCAGATTATGACTGACACACTGTTGTTACATGACACGCATGTTACACGCTCTTTTTACAGTTTTGTTTATACCAACCATCCCAACCCAGGTGTGTCCCAGTTTATAATTTTGAAAACCTGGTCTCCCTAATTGTGATGTAAACCTTTGTTAAATGTTAATCCTTTTTTTTCTGATTTTAATTTATTCTTGTATTCTTGTATGTTTTTTACATAATTACATGGTAAAAGCTGCTAAATAAAAACAAAATTGAGACTGTAAAATATAATCTAGTCATTTTACATAGCATTTTATCAAGTAATAAGTAACAGACCTACAGAAGCTACTGATAGGGTCACCTTTTTCTGTCCAGACACACTGTTATAAAGAATCTTGGGAAGCGAACTGCCTGACATAATCTCAGACCCTTGATTCTCTGTCATGGTGCCTTTTCAAAAGTGACAAAGAAGCAAGTGGTCGGCAGAGATTGGAAAACTGTAAGGGAACAGCTGCATGACACTATCCCAGACAGTTGTTTCTGTGTCACGGTGCAATATCACAGTGGCAGAACGGACTACGTGGGTCGGGCTAATAGTTAACACTAAAACATGTTCCTGACTCATGGTTTGAAATCAGGCCCTTTAAGTTCTTCTCTTATCTGAGGTTGCCACAATGCCCCTGATGCCCTTCCTCTAACAACCAGTCTGCACGGGTAGTCAAATAAGCAGAGTGTTGCCTATTGGGACACAACAACAATGCTCTCAGGCTGAGTTAGAACCACTGACCCTGCTGTTGATAGGCAAGCGCTCAACTAACTCCAGCACTGTTGCCCTTTGAAGGACAATACCAAACTTATACAAAACTCCTCTTTATTTGAAGGCTAATTTATATTCTACAGATCAACCCAGTTTTGTGTAGGCTCCTTTCCAGATACATTTTGACCATAAATTGTACAGATTAAATGTTGCCTATTGTGTTCACAAAGACTGCTCAAGATAAATAAAACTCCCTTAGAATAAACAATGGAATGTTTCTGAGGTAATTGAAAAATAAATCCTTGCAGCACAATGCTCGACCGTCCTCTGCGAGGCTTATTGCTTTAGTGGACTTGTGTTTGGCTGAATCATTTGTCCATTTGGTAATTACAAACCAAGTCAAACAAAGCGGACAGCACATAAAAAGCAATGGCTAATACACTCTGGCCCTCGATACAATAAACCTATGTAATCAAGTTAGCAAGATGGCAGCCGTTATTCAATCCGCGGTGCAGCTGTGCGGTGAAGTGCCGGAGCGGATATGTTTTTGGATCTCCTGTCTCCTCCATCTCCTCGTGCTATTGCTCGGGATCCCTGCGACAGTGCTAAGAAGCTAAACGAACGCACCAGCTAATTAGAGCCGTGAACAAAACGGTTTTCAGTCCGTGTAGCCATTTCTTTGTTCGGCTACGTCTTCAAGTGCAATGAGCAGCACAATGGCGGCAGATGAGTAATTAGTTTGAGACGGATGGGATCCCAACTCACTTAAGGAATCAAAGGGGAGAATAGATGATGGATTGTGTGGGTGCCCTGCGATTGTTTATGTGTGAGTTTATGGGCGACAGAGATACATGTCGACTATAATCGTGTTACATAGGTCTGAGTGGGAGGGTGAATGCATTAGGTTATCTCCATTTTCAAGTGTTGTGAATGCATGAATATGTGCTGTTGAATGAAAGGAACTAAAGCTCACATTCAAAGTTATAATAAAGTTCATTTGCAATTAAAACACATTGATTTAGTATAAATTATAACTATTATTGGGACAGGGTGGATAACTGAAAAAAGTTTTGTTTTTTTTTTTTCTTATGAAAGGGCCCATATTACGTTATTTTCTGATCTATGTTATAATGTTGTTTCCTCGTCATAAACTTCCCAGGAGTTGTGTTTTGTTTTATTCACACATATTGAGCACATAAATCCTGCATTTTTAGGCTGAGTTCCAGCCTAAAAATGTTCCTGTTTCACTTTGTGATGTCATGTGGTAATACAGGAAGTGCTCCACTGTGTTTTTAAACTCCATACACCTTCACTAGAACCATTTGGATAATTTCAGCCCTGGAATTGCCAGTCTCCACTGAACTAAAGGTAATTTGGATAATTCAGCCCTGGAATTGCCAGTCTCCACTGAACTAAAGGTAAAAGGTGTTAACTTGAAAACTACTGCTTCATGACATCACAAGGTGGAACAGAGCATTTTGAGCTTTAAACATGTAGACAGCCTAATAATACAGCATTACTCAAACGTGTGAATGAAACAAAACCAGGTATGTTTTTGAGGAGGTACCAGCATTATAACATGGTTTAAAGATCACTTGTCCAAATGTTATTTTCCATTCTAGGATTGGTTTCTCAATCCTGGAATGGAAAATAACCATTATAAAACCATTCTTCTTTTCTTTTTTTTTTTTGAGAAAGATACAAAATGTACATTCAGTTTTATCCATAACGTGATAAGCAACAGTCGCTGACCGATGAAGCCAAAACTTGGGCATGTTGAGCATGTTGTGAAATAGCACAAAGCTAATTTAGCAAGTGTGTGGGAACAAGAGCACCAACTCCATCTGGTGAGAAATCCTGGTGCAAGTAAAGTGATTCTGAAGTGCAGTGCAGACAAGAGCCATGAAATTTGGACTCAACATAAAAGAGGGACCTGCAGGAGCACAGCTGGTCCACACACACGTCTAATGTGGAGGGGAGAGTCCAGGGCAGGTGCAAAATGACACACTCATGCAAACACACCTGATGCTAGTCATGCTTCCAGTCTCAGAGCCAAGCTTGCATCTCTCCAGCTGACTGGCAACGATCTGGCGTTCGGCTTCCAGCTCCCGGGTTAGACGTTCAAACTGCAGCTCCTACACAGAAAAAGGAAAAGTTAGTTTGAGTGCCATTATTTATAGCGTTTCTTGTTTCTGCAGAGTCAGTACAAAGATAAAACTTCACATTAACCATCCACTCTCACAAGGTGTTGACATGATACAATTTTATACTTGATTATAAGTAAAAAGCTTCATAATCAACACCCATTTCGAGACCACAATGAGAATTTAAAAATCTCTCTTTTTAGACAATATATTATTTAATTTGAATCATTAGGTCGCTAGTATTTCTGATATATCAAAACAGTTCTAAAATTATTCAGGAAAGGTTGAATTTTCTATTTATTTGTATTAATCATTTCAGATACTTGTTCAAATTGGTATCTAGTTTCGAAGTTATAGTATTGATCAGTATCTGGATCACTACTACATTCATTTGTTTAGAGCCTTTCTACAAGTATCAAGTCTTAAAACTACAGGCTACTCAAATGACATAAATAAGCAATGTAAATATGAACGCCGTAATGCATCTTTACTAATGTTGTACAGCTGTAATTACTGTTATTTTGCACATTTTTTGGCTGGCTGGTTTCTGACACATTTTAATTGTTGTGAAATGGACTGTGCAAGCTGTGGAGGGAGAGCATAGCAGATAAAGCGAGGTCTGCCACTTACACACAGCCAGACAGAGACAGACAGAGACAGACACAGAGAGAACGAAGGAGAAGATTCTGACACCGCAACACCAAACTAAAGCCGTCCAAATGTCAAACCTGTTTATGTGCAACCGAGATGCTCCCAGAGACTTTATTTCTAAAGACTCATGACAGAGAATGATGTGTTTGACTACCTAATCTTACTACAGTACTTGGATTTGTGACAAGCAAGAAAAAAATACTTTACATCTTTAAATACAGTATATATTTGAAGATATGCTCTTCTGGGTACAAATCAACATTTTTAAAAATGTATATTACTTGTATTAGTCAATCCGATGATTTTATTTGTCCCAGAGGAAGGCTGTGATAGTGACACTTATATAAAAGTTGAAATAAAAGTAAAAGTATTTGATTTTCATGTCTGTCTTATTCTGTAAAGAACTTTGAATTTCTTTGTCTAAAAATTGTGCTCTTCATATAAACTTGCATAAACTGAGACCAAACTTGGAACTAAACCTCGACTAAACCAGGACTAGAACAGGACTAAACAGAGTCTATATCAAGAATAAACTCGGTTCAAACCAGGAACAGACCCTTAGTGGTAGAAAATATATCCAAAGCTTAATGGTAATAGTTGTAGTAGTAAGTTAATAGGCCTAGCGTTTTATACTTTAGTAAAGACTTCTGGTACTTTCACCAAGTTTCATGTCCATATCTACTATCTATCCCGTTTTACCCCCATGTTTTGGTTGATTTTGCGTGGATAATGACACAAAACAGATTCATGGACACAAACACAGGTGGACTATGCAAATAAAATGTAGCATTGTTTTAAGATGTCTTCATGCTTAATTCATGCTGGCTGCTGTGTGAGGAATAACCACTAATTACCCGATGAGCAAACAAACCAGCAGCTGATTATAGCATTTCTATTTACTCCGCAGTAATTACAGCTGAATAAACACCACTGGTTTTACCCAAATTACAACCAAAAAAGAGAAATAAAGACATGAGCTCCGTGAAGTATTTACTCAGTGCTCAGTAAATTACACAGCTCTACTTTGAGAGCCATTACAATATCTAAAGGTAAAGCAATGAATAATCATTTTTCACCTAAATTAGAGTATTTGAGTGTGTATTTCTGAAGCATTTCCTATTTTAGCCACAAAGACTCGTGCACCACAGTTGCTCAAAGTACTCCATTAAAATCCCCATCTGATCTTGTTTCAGACAGTGGATGCATTTACATGGCCGCTAAAACACAGATAACTACAATCATCAGATCAGATTTTTGGTGTGTGTTTACATGCACAAAAGAGTCCTGACCATCAAAAACATCTGGTGATGTGCGTGAGTTAATGTTTGATCTTTCGGAATGACGGTTGTATTTGGAAGATTAGGTTGGGTTGCCCTTTTTTTGCATTCTTATTTTTTTATTTATTTTTTGAGTGAAAAATCAGATAACGATCATATTTTTTGTGTGCATATTCTCGTTGAACACATTTGCATCACTCATGACATGTGCAAATGAAGTTGCATTGATTCTTGGCCTGGCCGTGTGGTTTCCATATTCACAGGGCAACAATGTGGAGCAAAAGAAGCGTACAGGTCAGTGCACATATAGACCAACAACACTATGACGCTTATATAAAGCAGCTGACCTCAAAGTGCCTTGTGTTTCTGTATAAAGCACAGATAATGCACAAGGGGGAGGCTGAAGGGAAAAGTGCTAAATGTGGAGGAATCCTTTAAAGTAGTAATGTGGACTATGTGACAAATGTAACTGTCACATATAAAGTGCAGCAATTAGAGGCAGCAACTGGAGCATATGCTATCTCTCTTGCAAAAGACTAAAAAGAAAAAAAAATATCCACAACTATGAACAAAAGTGCACGTATTTGGTGAGCCGCAAGTCTCAGCCTCTCACAAAGTAAAGTGCAATTAAACACATTTTAATCAAGTTTGAGATTCTGTCATATAGTGATCAATGATATCATTTTTTTGAGAGAATTGTTGATGAGAATTTTTAATTTTTTTTCTCTTGTATCGGTCATCCCTAAGGTCAAGGTTAAATTCCATTGAGCCATAAAACTCTTACACTGTATCAACCACAGCATAAGAACCTACAAAAACACCCATTTGCAGTTGTGTTTATCTCAAAATGGTAGAATCACGTGAAACACGCCAAGATACAACACTTTTGAAGTCCTTAACATCCTCTAAAGAATTTAACTTATACATTTACAGTCTACAATCGTAAAATCCATCGATCGTCCAAAACCAGTCATTGTTTTTGGAGTTGTTTTTGGAAGTGCATCAGAACCTCCCAATCTGCTCGTGTAGAAGGCTCTGTACGAGACATAAAGCTGGTTTGTTGTTTTGCTCTTGCAGCCTGAACGGTCCTTGCATCTGTAAGCGATCTGACTAACTATCTTTGCTTATGAGCGCTCAGATTGTTCAACTTCCCTGAAAAACACAGACACAAAAGCCTTTTCGCTCTCGCCTCTGTGGCTCCCTCCAATTCTGTCTGACAGCCCGACACCTGTTACTGCAGTCTCCGGGGACTGTGATGGCGAGAAATTGCGGAAAAGTGGCACAAAAAGGAGACGAAATTTTGTGTCGCCTGAGAGGAGACACAGTTGGACATACCTTCACATGGACCATACTTCATTGCAAACACGCCAGCAGACTGAATATCCTTGCTTTTTTCTGCGCTCCCCCCTGGACAAAAACAAGCTTGGTAGTTCCTGGGTGAAAAACTCATCTATCCTGCGTTGGGGACTGCAAGAAAGACTACAAGTGTCATTTGAGCTGGCTGCAAGTCCCTACGTCTCTCTCACTCTCTCTCTCTCCTTTGGGGCACACACACACACCGAGTTCAACCAGGCACAAAAGTCGCCATGGCAACGCTGCATTTAGAGCCCCGTGGCATTATGTATGCAACGTTGCATCACAATGGGCCCTCCCACCACACCGGGCCAACCCTGCCAAAAAAGCCCGCCGCTCTCTCGCCTCTCCCCTCACTCACTCACTCACTTGCTCGCCCGCTCACTCTCTGTTCAGGCCATCTGCACCCCTCCCCCCTCCTCCCTCCCGATGCACCAGTAAGAAGAGGAGGGGGGGCAAGGGAAGAAAAGATGCTCTCAAGAGTTACAGGCTAGCAGGCATTCCTATACATAGATATAAAAGTACATGGAACTAGTACTGCTAAACTACTGCTCCAGATAAATGTGTTCAGTGATTTAAAGTTCCAATACGATCCTCTCTTCTTATTCATTAAGCTGGATTCAAACTCATTACCACACTGTATGTTTTTACAGTTAAAGGTGTACTATGCAACTTTTTGGTGGAGGATATGCCATCTGTAGGTCTCTAAGAGATGTTATTGCTTTGCCTGTAAAGTTCCAGAGTATGGCATTAAACATGTCCATTTTAGACACTTAATGCCATACTCTGGAATAATCTGGGCAATGAAATAACATCTCCATGGACACATGCAGGTGATGTACTGTCCTCCATAAAGGTTACATAGTGAAACTTTAAATACTGTGGTTAAGGGTTAGTAGACTATTTTTTCCACATCAAAACAAGTAAAACAATTGAAAAAAGTTTTGTTCTTGATTTATATGAGAGTGCATAGCCTGAATAAATCTGTTAGAAATTAGCTGCCGTCTTATAGAATTCTGTGACCTTTAAGCAATCCCAAACCAATTTCATAGCATACAAATGTGCAATGGAGCTCACGTCTTTAGAACATATTCTTTATCAGGACTAATCCTCTAAAGACTTTCAAATTCACAAATGATTCTGATTAGGGACCTCTTCTAAAAGATAAAGGTTTGTTTCATCAGTTAAAAAGGTGGTCTAGTGGACAGGCTAAATCCTTTCCAACTTGAAATGCATCATTACTATGCAGAGTCACACTAGCCTCTGCCAGCACATATAATACAGCAGTGGTTAAGCCTTAGGGATGTTCTATAGTTTGATATGAGAAGAATTGAGTCAAAAACCAGTGCGCTGCATCTAACTAGCTGTTTTGGACGACAGGCCCAGCACAGCGTGAGATGTTTTTCAAATTAGACTCCTGTTGTAAAATCAAAACAAGCCTCCACACAGAATACTAAATCCCCATTTCTTACCCAGATGCAGTTTAATTGAAGCTCCATGGTGTCTGCACTGTTCCACAAGTCAGAATAACGCAATCCAGTTTCCTCTTATGTTTTCCTTTATTTCCCACTAAAGACTGGACCAGTAGAGATATGGTGCACATGCAAACATCAGCTAATGCAAATTTCTAATGCAAATCTGGCCTGGTTGAGAGTAAGTTGGACTGCAGTCACTGACCACATGATTTATCAACATAAGTGGGTCATCAAGCTGTGATCAGAGCAAACTAAAAACAGATCAGGTCAAGACAAGTCTCTAAAATTGTACATTTGTGAGTGGAAAGAATTTTT
>KN470088.1:0-15134 GCA_000787095.1 Periophthalmodon schlosseri
CATTTGGAGAGGTTTAGAGAGGTTTGGTAAATCCAGGTGTTTTAAGTCCGTCCATAAAATGCCTGGATTTACTAATAATAAAATGAGTGTAAAAATCTCATTTTTATAGATATTGTCCCCAAGTTTGAAATGTGAGAGGTCAACAATATTTTCAGTTGAGATATAGTATATTTTTGTCCCCAGCTACCTGCTGCAGCTTTCTACACCTTCATTTTAAGAAAAAAATTTAGGCGAGGATGAAAAAAATAATTTTTTATCTGTGTTCCAAAGTGTATAAATGCTCACCAGACAAACTTACAGTGATTCTGACAACTGTGGGTAAAACTATTGGGTGTTGCCATTACAAAGACCCCAAACTTGTGTATATATGACTGAGGGTTCAATAATGGTTATCGTTTTAATTTGGAGAGGTCAGAACAAAGGCAATTGAGGGTTCATAATGGTTATCATTTTAATTTGGAGAGGTCAGAACAAAGGCAATTTCACCAAAATGACCCAGAATTGTAAGGGGTTTAAAATGTAATTTGCAAAAAAGTAGAGCATTTGTTGAAATCAAGATAAAAAATGTAAGGCAAGGCAAGTTTATTTGTACAGCACAATTTGTACACAAAGTAATTCAAAGTGCTTTACAGAATAAGAAAGGCATTAAGATCACAATACACCTTTCAGTCATATGCACAGCTAAACAGAATCGTTTTGACCCTGGACTTAAACATGATCAAAGTAGAGGCCTGTCTCACATCTTCCATGTTTTGAATGTTTGCTTATGCTAAGAGTCATTTCATTTGAATAACTACTAGAATGTAAGTTTAATGCTTTTAATAACATGTATAATTACACCAGTTTTTTTATCTCTGTTTTTAGGTTTTTCATCTGCTCATCAAAGCACGAACTTCAATAAAACCCATAAAAGGAAAGGAAAATCTGCTCATTGGAGTGAAATCCAGCTTTTAAAGACGTTGTGTAAAAGGTCACTCTCTTCAAGGCGCTGCAGAAGAAAACTTAACTGGCACACTCTCTTGCTGCGTTCATGTCCACTGCCCAAAAGGTTCTATCCACACTTGAACCTGTTTTGTGAATGAAAACTAACTTCATTTGATGCCTTTTGTCCATCCATTGACATTTCACCTTGTATGAACTGGAGGCCAAAAAGTTGTGTAACATTTGCTGATCTTCAGTGACTGTCTCACTCTTGGTTCACTTTTATTAGTACAACGTTTCAGTCCCTCTGACCTTCCTCAGAATTATAGTACGGCAAACAATATCATACTGAATATATTGTATCTTATCCATGCATTTGTTTCCAGTAGGTAAGACTACTGTCCTGCTCACTGGCCTCTCCAAATGAGTGTTAAGACAGCTGCAGTACATCCAGAACGTTGCTGCTCAGGTCCTGACTAGAACCAGGAAGTACTTCACACATAAGTCCTGTGCTCAGGTCTCTGCACTGGCTCCTGTGGCTCAGAGAATAGACTTTAAAGCAGCTCTGCTTGTTACAAGTCTCTCCATGGCCCAGCACCAAAGTACATCTCCGACATGTTAGTGTCATATGAACCATCTCACACTGTGAGGACTTCAGGGACCGACCTCCTGCTGGTGCCCAGAGTCAGGACTAAAAATGCGGAATCAGCGTTTCAGTTTTATGCAGCTAAAACCTGGAACAATTTTCCTGACCATGTGAGACAGGCCTCTACTGTGACAATGTTTTAAATCCAGGTCAAAACAGTTCTGTTTAGCTGTGCATATGACTGAAACCCTTTAATTTTGCACTCTTCTCTTTTAATGTTCATTTTGATTATGATTATTTATGTTTTGATTTCTTTGTATTGTGATTTCAATGTCTTTCTTATTCTGTAAAGCACTTTGAATTACTTTGTGCTATACAGATAAACTTGCCCTGCCTTGCCTTGTATGTAGATTGTAATGAGTTATACACTGACCAAACAAAAATAAATGAAATTAAATGAATCATCAAACCTCTCCACATAGACGAATACATCAGGTAGAATAGCAGCACAATTATAAACTGTTGATTGCTAAGAATTATCAAGTGCTCAAGACATGTTTTGTTTTGTTTTGATAGACGAAAAAAGGTGAATTTCAAGTGTTTGGATTTTTCTGACACCTCAAACCGCTGTCTTTTCTCCTCTCCCTCCAGATTTCCATTTCTCCTGACGTGTGAAATCTGACAAGATATTTTAGTCTTCAAAGGGGCACTTTCTTGAGATTAGGATATGTCAAAGGGTTTAGACTTGAAAAACCAGCCACTGAGATAAAATTAACTTCAAGCATTTTACAGCGACACCATCTTAAGGACATAATAACTGACACTTCTTTTATATATATTCCATCATTACGACTTCTGACAATGACTCATTCTTAGCTATTAAACACCACTTAGGAGCAGCAGAGGACATTGAAATTCAGTCTGCATATGAAAAAGTAATGTTGTATTATATAATTTTGACTACTAAGCAATCTTTTCAAGTGTGCCTCTATGGGGAGGTCAAGAGGTCGCATGTCTTCAGCTTTATACACAGCAGGCCACCACTTAAAGAAATCTCTATTGTCTCTCTATATATATATTTCTTCCACTGGATATATATATGTTAAGGGGTCTATCAGATATATTTTAATAATTTCCACTCCATTGGATGGCAAAGGGGACTGATAAATGGCAGTGTTGCAAGAAATAAAAAGTTTCATTTAGTTTCATTAAAAATCAATCTCAAATATAGTCTCGCCATATGTTCCTGTGTCTTGGCCTGAGTAAAAGTGCATATGGGTTTTCATGTTTTTATTTCTTTCTTTCAAATTTTTACTTTGTTTGGTGGGTAGTAAATAGTTATTACAGTTCCACATCAGTTAAGTGGCACTTTCTGGACAGAAATGGGACCCGGGTGCTGTACTGTGGCACCCACTGCTCCTGAAGAGATGTCCTAGCAGCTTTGAAGGGTGGGTCAAATGCAGAGGACAAATTTCCCTACTCGGACAGTAAAGTGTACCTTATGTCACCTTACTTTATAAAAAACATTGAGAAGAAAAGTATAACATACAGGAAGTAGCAGTGAGTCCTAATACAGAATAGCTCAATCTATGTCATCAACACCAAAAATTTAAAATGCATGGACAATTTGCGTGCAACCATATTTTGTTTTGTTTTTTTGTTTGTTTACAGTTTAAATGATCACGTTAAATCACTTTTAAAGTCTGCCGCCCGTGTCCAACAAATAAAATTCTAAACACACACACACATAGACACACACATAAAAACTTGGCGTTTAATCTCAAATACAATTGTGTTAAGTATGTTTTAGTGAAATGAGTAGTTTAATCTGTCATGTACTCTTTAAGAATTGGCCACAAAGCTTGGTGGTGAAAATGCATTGGTGTGGTTGCTGAAATGATGTATTGCCAGTGACTTCGGACAATTTTGTCTTTGACTCTGTGGCTGGGCCAAAGCCATCTGAGCACAGTGCCTCCATCAGGTCAGGAGCAGGTCAACAGAAGAGTAATTGTCCCTGATGCAGTGGTGTGCCAAAAGTAAAGCAAAGCATTTGGGAATCACATTACATTGTTCATGGAATATGATCATCAGTTGTACGTTTGTTCCTCAGTGTTGCTCTACAGATGCGACAGATACTACTAATTCATAAAACTGATCCACAGTCCTCTTACAATGTACATACGAAACATAAATAGTTTTGAATGAACCACATTTTTGTGATTCATTTTTTTTCACATCATATTTTATCTGAAACCTCTTTTTAGATGAGATGATTAATATTCATAGCTTGTCCCTTGAGTGTTCCCTGATGGGCAATTTGTGGGCAGTAAAAGTGATAGACAAGGACACAACAAGCCTGATTCCTAATGAATAACTGTTTGGGTACATACTCAAACACCCACTCTCAGCATCTCTCCCTCTCTTTTTCTCTCTTACGCTTTCTCTCTCTTTGTCTTTCTCTCTATATCTTATCTTGGGGGTGACAGTAGCTCAGTTGGTAGAGTGTTTGTGCACTGATCAGAAAGTTGGCGGTTCGATTTCCGCTCTTGATGTAAACATCATTGATTGAGTGATTGGACCCACTGATATACAGGCTGGCGGTGAGATTCCAGCTCCCACAGATGACTACTGTCGCTGTGTCCTTGGGCAAGACACTTAACCCACCTCGTCTCCAGTGTCTGCGTACACTGGTGTGTGAATGGCTTAGTGGTTCCTTGTAAAGCGCTTTGAATGCCCTAAAGGTGGAAAAGCGCTAAATAAAAACGTGACCATTTACCATCTTTTCTGTCTTCTCTCTCTTTCTGTCTATTTTTCTCTCTGTTTCTCTTTCTTTCTCTCTCTATTTTCTGTATCTATTTCTTTCCCTCTCACTTTCTCCTTCTCCCCCTCTTCGCCTTTACCTCAGTCTCTCTCTCTCCTTCTCTCTCACCAGGCTCTTGCATACTTTCATTGCATCCCTCCATCTGATTACTCCTTGATGTGCGTGGGCCCCTCCCCTTCTCCATATGCCTCTGGGCGCTGCCTCCCCTCTCCCCCAGGACCTGTGCAACTCGCTGCCAATTCCCCCCAATCCGTCAGCGCGCACGGTCCCACCCCAGGGACCGTGCGCCGGGGCTTGTTTTTCACACAGCGACCAGGTTCATGCTGAGAAAATCAGCTTCACGTTAAGTTCAAGTGAGAGGAAGATGTTTTCTTTTTTAAAACATGGACTACCAGCGGTATTTACAGAACATGTTAAGGTGGGATATTGGCACGTTAGAATTATAATCAATACTATTTTTGTAACTTGCTCTGGGGAATTCAGTGAAAAACATCATTTGGTGGGCATGAGTGAACTGTTGCGACTCATGTATCAATATTTATACTTCATAAATAATTGTGCGGTGTACTGTATGTTTTTATTTCAGGCCATAACAAGGGAAGTCTGGTTTTCTCTAACTCAGAAAATTGGTTATACATTTTTGGCATAATAATCAGAGTGTACCATTAAAAAGTTATTTTAATATTTTAATAATAAAGGTAAAAAAAATAAAATAAAAAATCACACAACCAAAGCCCCAAAGATTTATGATGAATTTGAGTTTGACACAATTAGTGGTTTCTTGAACGAAGTGGGACATACCAAGGTGTTTTGGATCGCTCGAACACTGTGAATGGGTTGATGGCGGTTCCCATGAAAAGATTCAGCACCACGGACAGCGCTCTCCTCTCTCTCTTACTTGGTGCGTGTTGCCTCTCTCTCCCCTCTCAGACTCTCCTCTTCCGGGCGCACATTCGGCAGCTGGCTGAGACACAGCTCCTCCTCCAGTTTGGTGGCTTTCCCGACCAAACATCCTTTGGACGTGAACTGTTTCGCTGAGGAGATCTCTTTTCTTGTTCTTTGCTTTTGAACAACTAAAGCTTCTGACGGACGGCAAAAAGGCGACACTTTCTTCCGTGTTCTCACCCTGGCATCGACCTGAACTGCCTCTTGTTCCTGACCATGGAGACTTGGGCTGACTCGTGCCCAGGCGTGCGCTTCTCTCTGGGCGTGTGGCTGCTCTTCGCCGCTCTCTGCCCGCGCGGTGCTGAGGCAGAGATCACATGTGCGTCTTGCCCGTTGCCCATTCAACTTCGCATGGAGGAATTACGACTGGATGCGCGCTTGGCCGAGTCCACTGAGGATCCGGGGATGCTGAGACAAATGCAAGTGGAGTTTCAAGACCAAGAAGACGCAACACAGTTTCCTAACGTGGATGGAATAAAAGAAAAAAGTGAATATATGAACGCAAGTCCGGAGAAGGCTTTACGGAGAGAGAAGAGAAGCGAGTTTGCAGACTTGTCGTGGAGTGGGGGACTGGATTTTAGTGCGCCTGAGGATCGTGGCGCGTTTTTGGACGGACAAAAACAAAGCAGGTCCGACCTAAGATGGAACAGAGATGAGGGAAAAGGGAATAACCGTCAAGATGAGCCCAAACTGTCCAGCAGCACTTTCGCTTTGACCGGGGACTCTGCGCACAACCACGCGGTCGTTTACTGGTCCGGACAAAACAGCAGCGTGAGTAACGTCCCGTCACACAACATGGCATTTCTTATGGCATTTTTATCTGACTGAAAGCTGGTTTGAAGAATATGTGTACATGTGCGATAGTGCCCGTGCGCACTGGCGCGCAATGCTCCATAAGCGCCACAATGCGTTTTACCATGGAAACTTTCCCTGTGCCATTACGCACGTTACTCCACCGCTGACCTCCCCTCTTCCCGTCTCTGTATTATCTGTCTACATTGATTGATTTTCTCTTATTTATAGCTGCACTGTGGTAAAAATAAATCTGATTTATTTGAACCAATTGTAGATTATGCTTATGCATGATTCATCAATCCTTTCCTCTGATGCGCTGGCGGTTTTTCATCCAAATTAATTGATTGGGGAGAGGGGGACTCATAAATTATTACCTACCTCCAGCCACTGCCCGCTCCTTAAAGTATGTGGATTCTGGGTGTCTCTTGGTAATTCTTCATGCTCCGTCAGGTTTGGGGGGGTCAAAAGATAAACACCTGGTCAGAATTGGAATCCATTACAAGAGAGGCTATTCATATTCTGGACAGTGAGACCACGTTTGCATTTTAAAATCAGGGACATCACTGTCAGAGTTACGCTCTTTGCATTTACGCTGAGGGCTCATGCGCTACCACATTCCAAAGGGGATGTTTAATGGTGTTATGTGGCATACTCTCGTACAGCCGTAACACTCCACAAGAACCCTGTTATTTGAACCTCTCAACTTTTAAAAATGCTTTCTTTAAAAGTGCCAGTTAAAAAAAAAAAGGCATATTACATTTTCACAAAGTGGTTTAAATCACTGCCCTCTCACTCATAGAGAGTCTCATAGAGGAACAGTACAAACTGTTTCTAACAGGCAGCTTGTGGCTTTCTTCGTCTTTTTGTCCATTCACCGGCTTAATTTGTTGTTGTGGCAGTTGCTTTTGCTTTATCCTGTTTGGGGAAAAAAAGAAAAAAAAAAAAAATCAAATTTTCAGTCTTCACGCTGCATGGACTTGTTTTTTAACCCGCAGTGAAGACTCAGGCGGATGGAAAGCTTTGTCTAGCTCCATGTGTGCAGAGGGAAGGAGAGAGAGGGTGAGGAGGTTATAGTAATGTGCCACTGCCTTTCAGCCCCAAATCTTTAATAAATATCCAAAAGTACAGTGAGGCCATTATTTAAAAGTGCTGTTTTTGTTGTTGAGAGAAAACAGGACAAATGGGGTCTTGCTTGAAGAGAATCCTCCGGAGACGTGTTACTTTGTCTTCATTGAGCTGTTGGAGCTGGCTGTGCTGATGAATGGAGTGGTGGGATTGTGAGATTGAGCCTGGAGCCCTCACACTGGTGGTTAAGGTGGAGTGAGAAGAAGTGGCCGACCATTAGAAAGACAAATGGGCCGATGGATGAGCAGGTCCTCCCAGACACCTCAGTCTTTGGCTGTCACACGCCGTGGCAGTCTACTCCAGTGTTACACATTATGAGCTATGTGCCATATTACTCTGGGTCATTTCCTCACAAGGTGTTTTTAGGGGACTGTGATTACACAAAATGGAAGATTTTTGTAATCTAGAACACTACATATCTCTAGATTTTAGCAAAGGTATCTTGGGCATACACAACTGAGCTAAATTCATGGATTTCAGAATGATGAAAAATTAAGACCATTGCCATAGTGATTAACAATTTAAGACTAAATGTTATATATTTTCAATGGGAAAAAGTCCTCAAAATGTTGGGTATAAATGAAAGTTAAATCCATGAATAGACAGTATGCAAATGCATGGGCAATAATGGTTCACAAGACAACACTGATTTTATAACACAAAGGTCATTACTCACTTCATCCCTTAAGGCCATGATGTCAGTGTGGTATATTTATCATACCATAACTGCAGTGGTATTACAAAAAGCCATTAATCTCCCTTTAAAGTGATGGGAATATATATATATATATATATATATATATTTGTATGCAGTTTTGGTGGGATTTCAACTTCTCAACTGAGACAAACAAAATAATGCAAATTGTTTGCTTTTTTTTAAACATTGGTTTGGTTTGGCCAACCTGACCATGTTGCATTCTCACATTCCACCACTAGTGCTATCTACGTTGTTGTAGTCTGATGGTATGTCAGCTTTGGCCTGACAGAAAAAGACCAGAGAGCACAGGTGAGAGCACAGGTGAGAGCACAGGTGAGCCTGAACAAAGACCAGGTGAGGGTAAGGGGGACGTGTTTCACATCTGCCATCTGCTGGTAGAAAAAAAATCAAATAAATTTACAATGTTTGCTTTAAAATCATGTGTATTTTTTGCATATTTCAAATCTAACTCCAGCAATGTAATTGTACTGAATTAGATGCAAGGAATGGCTTAGGGAGTTTTGTTTGTTCTTTTTTTGGTACACAGGTTGGTATGTTTTCTTGTATTATTTGAGAAAGTCAACAGTATTTTAATGAGTGAACAGGTAAAATACTGAAATGCATTAAAAAGTGAAAATTATGATTGTCTTGGTTTATCTAGTTTGTTTTTTCACCGAGGCAACATCAAATCATCAAAGTAAGATCAAAAAGACAAAACATGTCCACAAGCATCAATGAAGTAACTTTTGTCTGATTGTTGGTACTGCATTTTAAATTATGACAACAAGCCATTAGACTCCTAATTTCATTCATGACTCTGAGATGGTAAGCACCTCAAACCTCTTCTATCTTTCAGACACATTTCCCAGCATGCCGTAACTACTACTGCTGAATATAATCAACTCATTTTTCCTCTTTGCATCTTGATTTGACGGAGCAGCCCACATTCACACTTACCCCCAACATGAAGAATTAAGATCTGTTAATTGATAACCATCCAACTGTGCTTCTTGGCTCCACTTGAGAAGAGTCTTGGCTGTGTGTGCGTTCTGTTGGCTTGACCGGCTTCACAGCGCAACATAAATCCTGCAGTAGTAGTAGGGCCTTTCCTCTGTCTGATTCAGGCCAGATTGGTGGTCTGTGTCTGCAGCGTGACTAGCTTCGGGGAGAAGTTGGCGATGTGTTGTCTCCAGGGAATGCTGTGTCCTATGAGGCGTGTACACAAGACCACTGCACTCAGTACCTGTCCAACTACTGCCCTTTTCACTGCTGGCTGCCTTTCTATCTCTGTGTGTTTGCTTTGCATGCCTGGAGCTCTTGCAGGTCATGATTTAGGGCTGAATGAATAAATAGTTGTACATTTTCTGAATATGACGAATGGTGGGTCTATCTGCAGTGGACATTTAGAGCATTTTACAGTGAGGAACCGTTCACACATTAATACACCACTGCTTGCAGACAGTGAGGGCTGGGGAGGTAAGCACAGAAGCGGTGTGCACTGAATGAACAGCCAACTTTTGGGTCAGTGGTTGGATGATGTACCAACTGAGCTACTCTTGAGCTAGTTTTGGCTGCACATTTTTTTCAGGTCATCTTGTCCAGAGTTAACATTTGTAAATAAATAAATAAAATAAATGACATTTTAAGACTGAAGATATGTTGCATTTTTACAGTTGCATTACCCGCTTTTTCAAACCGCAAAAGGAGGAAGTGCCTCCTGGACGCCTCCCTGGGAAGGTGTTCAGGGTATGTCCCACTGGGAGAAGGCACCGGGGAAAACCCAGGACACGCTGGAGGGACTATCTCTCTTGGCTGGCCTGGGAACGCCTTGGAGGAGCTGAAGGAAGTGTCTGGGGTGAGGGAAGTCCGGGAATTACAACTTAGGCTGCTGTCCCTGTGACCAGGTCCAAGATAAGCGGAAGACAATGGAATGGAAAAAAAGGAGGACATACAGTAGGCAATGTTCACAGTTCTCATAAACCCTCTGACAGTGTTAGTATTCACATGCAAGGGTTTTGGGGCATGGGTTTAAAACAGCCCCAAGAGACAGAGAAAAATAGAGAATAATGTTCACCTTCTTATTATGAAGTACCCTTGACCTTACATATGAAAAGTAGTCGAAGGTTGAGGTTGTTGAGATGTGTCATTGGTGATATACATGACCATAATTTCAATGTAGGGTTTGTGAAGAAAAGTGACAAGTTCTTTCCTGGAGTATCTTTGGAGCTGTGCAACCTTCCACCACCTTGGCACCCAGGAGCATAATGGCATTGTGACTGACAGCTCGAATTCAAAATGGAGGCCTTAGCGGTGCATCTCTCCTGTGACAGATTCGTTCCTTATGTGGGAAACCTTGAGGCTTCACCCCAACAGCATAATCACACTGCACGCATTTGTTAAAGTAAAGCATTTGTTGAAGGACCCATGACAAGTGACGCTTTTTACTTGGCTGCACATTTTCAAACGTTTATATTTCATAGGCTCTGCACTACACAGTAAAAGACTATAGCTTTGTTGCCCTCCTGCCATTGGACGCAGTCAAATATAATAAGTATTGGCATGTCTTAGGGCACCTTTCATGTTAAGAGGAGTCCCGTAGTGGCAGTCAGTCCAATCTGGCATGTCATCAGACGAGCAGGCTGGAGGCCCTTTAAACTCCCACTCCCCCTGGAGGCCGTGCGGACTCCTGCGGGCACATGGAAGAGGGTTTCAAGTCATAAATGTCACATAGGAAGGAAAAAAAAAAAAAAGTATTTGTTGTTCATGTTGGGTTATGCTTGAAGCTACGCTGGTACATAATGTTTTTCCTACATGTTCTATGTGTTGTATTACTGAAAGTAGTCACTGCAAAAACAAAATACAATTCAGTTTCATGTCTGCAAGCGTTGAGGCACAGTTGGTAAAGATGTTTGGTGGTTCATGTGTGTGAATGAATGAGCAGTTCCTTGATATAAACCCTTTTGATACAGGCCATGAAGGAATAAAAGCTTTATGTGTATGTGGACTTTTACCATTTATATAAAATTGCAGGTAATTACTTCCCTGAATCTGCTCAAAGCTGTATGATCTTTGTGTAGGATTTCTATTAATGAAAGAACATTGATGCTGTTACTTAGCACATACATTATATATAGAGAGAGAGGGACTCAGTCAAATAGCCTAGTAGAGTTTATCTGTGAGAAAAAATAATTTGTAAGGATAATAATTATGATGTTATTATTAAAGGTCTTGTGAGGAGTTTATTTTCTTAATTAAATAAAAAGTGGAAACATGTTTGTTACTACGCTATGTTCTCTTTCACTGGGCACCACTTCATTTTAATACACTCTTCAGAAAATCCCCGTCCCACTGGTCTTTAAAAGCACCACATGTTCACAACAAGGACGCAGCCTTGGGGCAAAATTACTGAAGGCAACACATTATGAAGTTGTAGCGTTTGTCTCTCTGCCCTGGTGGCCCACTGCTTCGAAGGACTGGAGAAAAACTACAGGAATTCATAAATAATAAACCCTTATCTTCATCCCCTCCTCCTCCTCCTCCTCCTCCTCCTCCTCTACCTCCTCTAATTAGCCTGTACAAATCTGCCTCTCTTGCCTGGTTTTCCCGCTGTGGAGGTTTGATGTTGTGGCAGCAAGCCATGTGCCACAAAACATGAATGAGACTCTGAGAACCAAAGTCCTGCCAAAAACAGACGCTCGGCTGAAGCTGCTGTGCTTTTAAAGGCACGGCACGCACAGTGCTAATAATTCATTATACTGTAGCGTAATCAAAAATTTGGATTATAGATGCCTAGACACTTTTTTTATTTCATCTCTTTCCTGGAGAGTTGATATTGGAACATACGTAGATTTGCTTTTTTGTTTTTTTTTAGATTTTTTTACTGCACCCATCTTCACTAGTGTAGTAATTAAAATATATGTTTTGGGTGTTAGATGTCTCTCTATATGCTGCCCTACAAAATGTTGGGTTTCCATACTTTTCTGATTCTAACCTTACCATATTAGTTACAATTAGTTACCATAGTAAGTGCCTAAACTAAACCCTTGACCTATTATAACCCATATTTGTAAATAATGTTGTTGATCTAATCATAAAGTATTTATGTCATGGGGATTTTTTTTTTTTGTCAAAAAGAGTGCAAAGTTGTGACCTCCTGTGAAAGTAGTCCTTTATTTATACCTAGAGTTGGATAATATCAATAAACCGACTATAATACGGCTCACTCGGTAGAACATTTGCTCTCTGATCCAAAGGCTGGTGGTTCGAATCCCACTCTCAACAAAAACAACATTGAGCGGTCAGATCCACTGACCCACAGGTTGGCAGTGCAATTCTAGATTCTACAGATGAATGCCGTCGTTGTGTCCTTGGGCAAGACACACCAATGTACGCAGGCATGTGTGAATGTGTGTGTGAATGGGTGAGTGGCTCCTTGATGTAAAGCGCTTTGAATGCCTTAAAGCTGGAAAGGACCTATATAAAAATGTGACCATTGACCATGCAAGAAGAACTGGAAGAAGACAATGTTATAATAAGTGGCTAAAGAAGTGAAAAAAGAAGTGAAAGAAATGTGAGATGTTACAGTTAAATAGAAAAGATACTTATTTGCACAATACAGGCAATGGGTGATTTTGTGTTTTGGTTTGAGGTTTGAGAATTTAAAAAGTAAAGCTTAAACTTAATCATCAAGCTATCACAGAACAGCAAACAGAACACAACAGGACCCACCATCATCATTTTGGAAGGAAAAAACAGAAATAGATTTTAGGTCATATCCCTCACAGCTAATTTGAATTTGAATCGAATAGGCCCATCAGAGTCTGTTGCTACCTTTAGTACTGCGATGGTTATCTCCGTCAGCAGAATTTAAAAGCATTTTATCACTGCTGCAAAAGGTCATGGGAAGCGCTTAGATGATGCATAAAAACCCACTTTACACTTGCCTCGGAATTGCCATCACATAATGAAAAACCCATTGAGGAAATCTACCCAATTAGAATACTCTGCTACAGCACTGGTCATGTAATAAAGGGTTTTTGAAGAATATTTCATTCTCATTCACGTATATTTGTAGAGCCTTTGACAGAGGGGTGACCAGTACGTTTTTGGCTGCCAAGCTTGAGGACACTGCAATCTCATTAAAGATACATTGCGTAACTTTCCTGGTGGAGGGTCAGCTACCTGCTTGTGTCCATGGAGATGTTACAGGTCAGCTCATGCAATGTTTTTCTTTGTTTTTTTTGCAACAAAAATGTCTGTAATTGAATAAATAGAAGATAGATAAGGACTAACTCCACGGAGACAAGAAGGTAAACCTCCCACCAGAAAAGTTACACACCTTTATGGATGTTATTGGGTAAAGCTAATTCTTTATCTTCACTATTTGGCTCATAGACATTAGTAACACAATTTGCATGGAAACAAAATTGGATAGATGGTAAAGCTGATGTTATTTAGTCCAAAAGGTTAATATCCTTTGTCATTACAAGACTATCAAAAGCAAAACACTGCGCCTGCTGCTACTGTAATCCCACTTTCTTGGCTTGTAAGAGAAACACTTGAAGGTTGTGAGCATGTGCTTGGTGAGAGCCCATGCGGTGGAACAAGTGGCTCTAAACCAGCATCAGCCAAACCTAATGGGCTCATTATGTCTGCGGTATGATGGTGGTGGTGCTGCTGCAGATGGAGGCCAGTGCGAAACAACTTCACAGAGCAGTTTAATCACAAGCCTGGACACAGAATCCTCCACACATAAGAGCAGAGACGAGAGGCATGTCAGAGGAGATGGTCCAATGTGTTTCTATGGGCCATAATTACATTTGTACAGCGCAGATTCAAACGCTATTTAAAAAAGCATTCTGTTGCTAAATGCCCTTTCCCATGTGAGTAGTTGTAACACACCTGTCACAGTGTACTCAGGTCAATGGTAGGACCAAAGACAGTATAAAGAAGTGAGTGTAACGTCACCCATAGCGGCTCCAGTCGAATGAAGCTCATCGACGCTAGCAGTTACAGTACAGGGGCGAATTTGGAGCCGAGCTCTGACTGCGAATATCATAGCAACCAAATAGCCAATCCACAGACAGGCTAAAGGTAGCGCCCCTTCCCGCATGCACCGCTTATATAGCAAAGCTGTCAATCAAACCTGTTGCTAACGCTAGCGGGAGTGACCTCTGGGAAAGAAGGCGCTGGATTTGTCTTTTGTTAATGTTCATATCTTGATTTACAGACAAAATAGTGAAATAAAACACCAGGATCATGTAGAGCGGGTTAATGCAAACATTTTTAAGACCAAAATGACGAGGCTCACTGCAGCACTTACAGAGAGAGGGGTGACAATTTTTCAAAGTAAAGTAAAAGAATGTGATGATGTCATACTCTCAGATGGGGGCAAGAGACAGTTTTCCCTTTTAATTACATTGTATGTTACCGTGAAATATCCAAACGGTAATTTCACAAATGAACCCGATCCTTTCTATTAGTAATCTGCATTTGAACAATATTCATTTTAGCTGCCCCCCCATCTTTATTAAATAGTGTTGGCCAATAGAATGTTGTGATGTCATCTGAAATCCAGCAATAGGAGCCAGAGTTGTTGGAGCCGGAAGCGCGCCCATGCTCACTTCCTATTTGGAACGCAGCGGCTAACAGGTTAGCTATGTCCATTTATATATACAGTCTATGGTTAGGACAGGCATTTTCTAAGACTAATAGGAGATATCACATCAGCTTTCATTTTCTTTAACAGTTTGTCTTAGAATTAAAATCATTAAATAGTATGATCATAGTCTTATATATCTAGGCCTGTCACAATAACACATTCTGAAGTAAATATAGATGATAAACGATAATACTGAAACCAAAACATAAAGCAGAATTATCCCCCAAAAAATATTCTAAATGTAAGAAATTGTTAAAAAATATAAGCTGCAAAAAATAGAAGACAGAATGCAACACCTATGTAGTTAGTTTGTGTCTATAATGAGTTACAGAAGTTCATAATGCAACACTTCTACAGCTCAAATCTCATTGTAGTACAGAAAAAGAACCAAAAATATCCCACTAGTACAAAGAAAAAAATCCCTACGATAAATATTGACCCCCAAAAATACAGTTTCATCTGTCATGCATTGAATGATAAGTTGATATAGTATTTATCATGACAGGCCATCATTTGGGCTCCATTTTCTATTTTTTTTTCCCCCTCCGGTTTGAGCTTGTAGGTAAAAGAAGAAAAAACACCC
>KN470089.1:0-34792 GCA_000787095.1 Periophthalmodon schlosseri
CTTTATTCACGCGACGTTTCGGTCCTAGTAGGTCAGCAAACCAAGAGTGAGACAGTGTGCGGGAGTTTTTTCTTAACCTTTCAAGCAAAACAAAATATACAAATAAACAGCTAGAAAATCGATTTTGTTTCTGTTGATCAAAATTCAGCACAAATTTTTCAAAAATCACTACATTTGAAGCTTTATAAGATCTCAAAATCTGTGTTAAATACTTTTACTTTTTACTCTTTAAGTAGATTTTTAAACAGGTACTTTCTATTTCTATTCTATTCTATTTACATAGATTTTTTCATTTGATACTTTCACTTGTGTATTTTTTTTTTCCTCCGGTATCTGTACTTAAGTAAAACATTGAGTGCACTGTTCAAGTGTAAGTAAAAAGTATATACTACTCAATTTCATCCATCAAATAAATGAAAGTACTTCCATCTACTGACACACATATGAGCTTTAAAATGGTGTCAGAACAGTTTATCTCCTGGTGCGGTCAAGGGCTTTTTTGTCAAAGTTTATATCGGCAAATGGACAACTGAACGATGAACAGACCGAACCGATCGATGAGTAAACAAGTGTATAAAGTGTCTTGTTACGGGCTGCCAATCGATTGAGAGGGAATCAGGTTTTCAAAATCTGCATGATGTTTCTTTAATTACATCGTTTGCGATAAGGTCATAATAAAACAGAAAGTCAGAAGGCTTAATCGATGAGTTTGTCCCTGGTTTAAGTTGGTGAGTCCAGTTTCCGATGAGCATCCAGGTACTTGTGTGAGTCCACTCTCTCAAAGTCCCTTCCCTGGACACTCACTGGGCAGTAAAATATGATATAAAAATATGAATTCATGAGACTGACACCCCCATCACCATCGTGGACTCCCATCTGCTTCCTTGGCTCCACCATCACCCGGGTCCTCAAGTGGAAGCCAACCACCAGCTCCCTCATCCAGAAGGTCCAATAAGTCTTCTGCACTCAACCATGTAAACAAATAGAGAGATAATGACATTTCTAAGTATTATAATTGTAAGTAATATTAGCATAGTTAACATCTGTGATCCAGTGCCGTTTAAAGCATTTAAGTAGACTGGTCTAAACGTGTTCTCATGTGTAAGTAAGTTGCTACTTCAAGAAAATGTTAAGTAAAACTAGGCCAGAAAAGTTGCTGTGCTGAAACTTACAACAATGTGCAAATGGTGGTGTTTCTAAATCACAAATGATCAGCTGTAGTAATAGACAAACTTCATAAGGTCCAGCAGAGGAGGTACTTCCTGTGGAGTCTAGCTGAAGAAAGCCAAGCTCCAGCCCAGATGATGGTGCAGCTCTACAGGACGATCACTGAGTCCGTCTTCACCTCCTCCAAACCTGTTTCTCATTCTAAATTAATTAATAATAAACTACAGGCAAAACCCATTTTTTTCTATTTTTAGTTTTTTGCTCAGTTTGTTCTCTCAGCGTACAAGCTTTCATGTGGAATCAACAAAACTGTCCACCCTGCACTGAAAGATGTTTTAATATTTCATTTAATCCACTTGTCTCTATAGAGTTATATGGGACATTGTAACCTCAAAGGCCGTTTTCTCAAAATACATTTTACCCCCGTAGGGACATAAGGATCAGCCCTTAAAGTAGCACCTACACACACCAAACTTTCCAGTCTTGTACTTAACAACATTTAGACAAAATGTACAGAAGGATTTTTTGATATGTAATTCCAAGTCTGATTGATTAAAGTTTTAACTCAAAAAAATGAGGCAAAATTTGAATTTTTAGCAAAATTTTCAATCAGATAAATAAGATCCAAAATTCCCACTGTATATTTTTTTGTATCTAATATGTCAACACAAAGATTTGACATTTTTGGGCTCTTTGAATGTCCCAAAAATGTTCAATTTGTCAATTTTTACATATAGAATCCCTTATTCTTACATAAAAACATTAAATGATGAAACTTTTTTACTTAACCGTATATGTCGTATTAGTTTGCTTCGGGTTTAAAATATGCTAATTAGACAGTTTCAAGAAGAGAGACAGTATTATTATCATTATTAGTCATGTTAGCCCTGTTGTCTCCTAGCTTCTCTGTTAATCTATGTGTGCATGCTATATTTACACATTTTTCGTATATAAGTTTTTGTATATAACGTTTACTATCTGTACTATGGGGTAAAGTTATTGCACATAAACTGTATATATTGCTTCAGTTTCTTCCCTGTATGCAAATATGCTGATTAGACACTTTCAATATAAGAGATGATTAACCTGTGTGTACATGATGTATACATATTTCTTTGTATATAAGTAATAAAAGTTACTATCTTTACTATGGGGTAAAGTTATTGTACATAAACTGTATATATTGCTTCAGTTTTTTCCCTGTATGTAGATATGCTGATTAGACTGTAACAGAGATATTAATAGTCATGTTTGCATTTGATCAGTTTCGTCACTCCTCTGTGAACCTGTGTGTACATGTTGTATAAAGTGTCCTATTCCATGTTTGTAGCCCATAATAAAGTGGTTATTTAACTGGAACCCGTTCATGTGACGGTAAGCGGAGCCGGGCCAGGTGGGACCGGCCTCTGTGTCATAACAATAGCAGCTGTAAACTCCGGCGTGCATGTACACAGGTGTGCGGCACTTTGGGGAAATATGTGATAAGTGCTTATGCAAACAGCCTTTGTGTGTGGCCATTATGAAAACAGTACAGCCAAACATCTGCTGCACAACTACAGACTTAAACATGTTGGGTTTATCGGCTCACTCTGATTAGATAAGAACCTAATTGATCACCCACAACTGCAACACAATGAGAATGCCAAAAAGTAAAAGAAAAAAACAAACATAGAAATACTTAAAGCTACACTGTGTAACTTTTCTGATTTGACAGTTAACCCGCTTGTCGCCGTGGTTCTGTTACTGCGCCTTGAATGTTCCACGTATCTATCTCCTTGGAGACAAGCAGCTGATGCCGTCGCAACGTTACTGGGATTGATTGATTAAATAAATGCAGTAAGTATAAGATAAGTAAGTTTAAAGCCATATTGTGGAATATTCTACGGTAAGCAATAACGTGAAAAAGTCTCAGAAAAGTTACATAGTGCATCTTTAATATAAATAAATAAGCAATAAATATAATGTAAGTTGGATGATTGCCAACGTTTCCAGTCTTATACTTTTTGATGAAATGTACAGAAGGATTTTTAAATTTTTTTTATTCTGCAAACATCCAAAAAAATAAAAAATAAAATAAAATAAAAAAATTCCAAGTCTTAAGTTTTATTTTGAAATTTTAGGCATATTTTCAGTCAGATCTAGTTTACTCAAATATTAAATAAAATACCTAAATCCACTCTGTATATTTTAGTATAATATAAATAAATAAGCAATAAATATAATCTAAGTTGGATAAAATAAAAAAAAAACCATCTGGCAACTCAAACTATTATGTACAATACTATTACCCCCATTCTGTCCAGAACTGATTAAACATGATCTCTTCCAGTTAACACATTTCGAAATCGCAGTATTTCATTATTTTCTACACAAACACATATGTCATAATCCCCCCGTCTTCTCATTGGCTACTGTACAAGCACTGTTTCCAAAGCAACTGGGGCATGCCGACCGGAGGCTCCTCCCCTTTCAGGAAGCAGCAGCAGCATGTAAACAAAGCCAGCATGTGCAGCGCTGAGCAAAACAGAGAGAGAGAGCTGCTCTGAGCCGATCTCTGCTCTCTTGCCTCACCGTGACGACCTGTTTTCTGTTTGGGTCTAGCATGTGATTTTCCACTTCAGTGTCAAGAGGCATGTTAGCAAACATCATGAAGTAGACTGCAACATCTGTGTCTCATATCTCGGTCTGCACTTTCTACACAAACAAGTCATAAAAAGTGATACTGTCGGATGTTGTGTTACGGTTGTGTTCTGGGTGCCATCCAGTACTAATGATGCAATATAATGTAATGTTCTGGTAGATATATTTGTAAATGTAAATGGATGATCAACTGTAAAAAAAGTACTGCAAGACTAAAGGGATTTGCACGGTGCGACAGTAGCTCAATTGGTAGAGTGTGTTTTTGAAACGTTGGCGGTGCGATTCTAGCTCCCACAGATGAATACTGTCACTGTGTCCTTGGTCAAGACACTTAACCCACCCCCCAGTGTCTGTGTGCACTGGTGTGTGAGTGTGTGTGTGAAAGGGTGAGTGGTTCCTTAAGGTAAAGCGCTTTGAGTGCCTTGAAGGTGGAAAAGCGCTATATAAAAACTTTACCATTTACAGCTTGTCATAATAATGCATCACTGTGATATTGATCATTAGTGGCAGTTTATGACAGAAAAGTACCAGTAAAAGGACAGTATGAACAGCAGTGTTACGTCAAGTGTGCAGGTGTATCACAACAGGTCACTGACCTGTTCTCCAGCGTCACTCGCCCTCCCCACAACTTTTCCAAAGTCCCTGCCCATTGTACAGTGTGCTTGTTTACGGTTGCCAGAGGTAACAAAAGTTCAGCAGATTTAGCCCAGAGCTTTGTCCTGACCCAGCCTACTGTTCGGACGACACAGTTTCAGAACGTTTGTGTGGGGAATAACAAGGTTATTAAAGATCGTAAGAGCACATAAACATTCATAACACTGATGAAAATACCCTCACACAGGGACACCTATCGTGTTGAGCAACATCCCCCGGCAGCCAATCGCTTTCCTGTTACCAACAGCAACAGCGTGTGTTTATGCCTGCCTCTACGTAATCCTGCGCTCTGATTGGCTGAGTGCTGGGTTCTCAGCACTACCCACTGCCCCCCTTCTCTTTTTCCCCTGTGCATGTGCCGGGAGATTAAGTAACACTGGCAAAACAAAAAGAGCTTATTTTTGTTTTTCATCAATGGCAGGACTGATGTATAAAGAGTAAACGCGTAGGTGCAGTAGAGTGGGATGTTATGCAGGGAGACATATGCAGAGATGTGCAGAGGAGGAGGAGGAGGCGTGATGAAGAGTTCACTGTTGCCATGCGCCCTCACTGTGTTACCGGGTTAACTGTGGCATGTTGCTATGAAAAAAGATGAGCAAGGAAGAGGGGAAATTGCATCACCCCTTCAAAAGTCCTTCAAAAACAGGTCTCTGCTTTTCACGCCCCCTGCACAGTGTTGGGCGCTCCTCGTCTTCCACTGGGGGAATTTCACATTGAAATTCAGCAGGCTTAGCTCAGTTTGGCTCAGTTTGGCTATGCTTGAACAAACTTTCGATTTGGGCCAGTGCAGTTTTCTTCCTAGCCTCGTTTCTTGTTTACAAATGGGTTTCATAGCAGCTCATATAGTGGTAGGACAAAAGAGTTTTCAGTGACTGCAGTTAAGGTCAGCTTGACCAACACCTCCTTATACTTAGAAATTCTCACTAAAAGTACTTTGAGTCTAATGTATTGGTATTTAAAGGTCCTATATTACACAAAATTGACTCTTGTGAGCTTTAAGCCATGTTAGAATGTTGTTACCTAATCAAAAACTTAAGAAAAATATGTTTGAGTAACCCTGCATTATTGTTATTTCTACATCTCCAAAGCTCAAAATATTCTGTTCCCCCCCGTGTTGTCATGTAGTGATTTTTCAAGTTAACAGTTCAAGTTTGTGGTTTAAAGGTTGCACAATCTTACTTTTCTGGTGAGGGAGTCCACCATCTGCTTGTTTCCATGGAGACTGCATTCCCTAGGATGTTTCGCATTATGGCATTTACTTTATCTATCTTCACTTGCATCTTGCACTGCTAAAAACACGCATTCATACTGTGAGCGGGGTCGCCTCTCCACAGATCTGAGCTGTAACTTCCGGTGGCGTCATAATTGCAAGATCGATTTATGTAATGCCATACTGTGGAACACTGCAGGCAAAGTAATAGCGTCACCATAGAGACAAGCAGGTGGATGACCCTCTGCTATGAAAGTTACAAGATACTCAAAAAAACCCAAACGTATTGCTAAACAAACGCACTCAAAAGATAAAAGATAATTAAAACGAAATGTAAAAACCATTCGCACACACATTCACACACCAGTGCACGCAGACACCGGGGGCGAGGTGGGTTAAGTGTCTTGCCCAAGGACACAAAGACAGCGTTCATCTGTGGGAGCTGGAACCGCACCGCCGACCTGTGAGTCGGTGGATCACGACAGCTCAACCAACGACGTTTGCATCGAGAGTGGGTTTCGAACTGCCAACCTTTGTATCAGGGGACAAACATGCACAATCACCAAATGAGCTACTGTCGCCCCAATGTTACTCTGATTACTCACATCAGATGCTGTAATCTTAAATTTATGTCATCTTGAAAGTCCATAAATCAGATTATGATCAGATTTTGGTGTGAACAAGGCCTCTGTAACTCTTCATTCACCCATTGTCCTTGTGGAGAAGACAAAGAAACATGTCTCCTGAGTGAATTTACTAAACTTCCTGTTGATAACATGTGCTGCAGCTTGTTGTTGAAGGCAGTGGTCAGCTGATAAGAGACCTTCCAAGAACCAGCCAGCCAGTCCACATATGACATTATTACACAACACCTACACTTCAGGTCGAGATGTTTTGAACTCTCAAATGTATGTAGAGGAACGATGGTAAACATGTTGTCATCACTTAATCTTTAACCAACTTTCCACCTGCACTATCACGGGTTTGCACGGAGAAACGTTACGTGCACGTGCTGCTGCAGTTTTCAAATTCCCCAACGTTTTTTGTTTCTATAATTCTTTCTCTTTTTTTACATTTGCACAAAAATTCCTGCGTCATTCGTCCAGAACCCTGACCTGTTTAAACCAACTGTCGGTTAAGAAACAAGGTTGTCAGCATGGAGTGTCTGGCTTCTCTCCCTCCCGCTCTCTCTCACACTCCCTCCCTCCCTTTTTCCCTCTCTCTCCCTTCTCCTCTCGACTGTTCGTTCTCAGTGTCCTGGCATGCAATGTCCCTGGCCTCGCTGCCTCCTCTCAAGGATCCTAATTAGTATGTGAAGTGAAACTGGAGACACGGTCTGGCACTTGCGCTATGTCCCGGTGCTTCACGCAGACATAGACTCATTTCTGAAAAGTACACCTTGACACCATTTGAATAAGCATCAGATGTGTTGTATTGTTATGATGCTTCTGGAGATTACGCTGAAGTGGCATAAGGAAGGGGACTGTTGGCGTTAAAATTCAATTACATGCATTTGCAGCACGTGACCCATAAACTAATATCTAAGAACACGGTTTAGACCACCAGTAAAACATGTTGCAGCCTTGGAATGTAGAGCTGAAGGAAAGCTCGCATTTGCAGGAATTTTGAAGAAATAACACAGTGCTCTTACAACTAAACTACCCCAGAGGTTACAGTTAGAAATGCTTTGGTCCCGTGGTAAAAGGTCACATTTTTATACAGCGCTTCACGTCACGCGCACATTCACGCACCGACGCACGCAGACATTGGAGGCGAGGTGGGTTGAGTGTCTTGCCCGAGGACGCAACGACAGCGTTCATCCGCGGCAACTGGAATCGCACCGTCAGCGGATCGTGACAGCTCAACCAGTGATGTTTATGTCGAGAGCAGGGTACGAACCGCCAACCTTCAGATCAGTGGACAAACGCTCTACAAACCGAGCCGCTGTCGCCCCAACGTCGCAATGTTCCAACGTAAATCCCTTAAAGACGACAGAACGTGTGAAGAAGAAGTAAAACGGTGGATCGTGAACACGCCGTGCACCTCAAAACCAAACAAAGCTAATAATTACACAGAATTTCCCAGTCAGCCTAACATTAAACCAATGGAGATTTGAAGAAGCTAAACGCTACACTTGGCGTTCATTCGACAGTTTTCTGACACGGTTGTTCGATAAATGCGTTTGACCCAAGTAGTGACCCAGCACCATATCGGGTTGTTCCATGGCGTTTGGTTACTTTCAGTGTTGTTTTGGTTAAAGCATCTCAGTGGACGTATTGCACCGGTGCCAAAAACGTTAGCTTTTTGACATTTGATTCAGAGCTTTATCACGATCACGCATCTATTTATTCGTTCTAATTCTGGAGGTTATTATTCTATCTCCCGAAGACATCTCGCAACTCCATCTTGCTATGTAAATAAAACTTGAAACTTGGATCAGATTATGGACATTTTTGTCACTATATAAAAATTCAAATAACCTTTAACTTCTAAAGAATTCCTGAAAGTGTTTTCTGCCTCATGGGAGCATGTACAGTACAAGTCTTTCCTACAATGTCGCCTGATCCGTATTAGGACTGGAATGAGTGGTGGTATGTCCTGTACCACTTTGTGTAGCCTGAAACAGCGCCCACACCTCATCGCTATGGAATCTGGAATCTACACTGGCGCGGCACTGTCTCCTGTTTACGCTCCCCTTGACTCTTCGCTCTCTCTCTCTCTCTCTCTCTCTCTCTCTCTCTCTCTCCCTCCCGCCTCTTCTCTTTCTGTCTCTCCCCGTCTCTCTTTCTCTCTCTCTCCGCAGTCTGGGTTAGCGGCGGTGTCTTTGATCAGATCAGTCAGGCGCAAAAGCGTTCAACCTTCCAACCATTTGTTCCCCTCTTCGCTATGTGTGGGTTGGGTTGTTACAATGATGGGAGGAATACTTTGAAAATGTATTTAGTCACAGAATACTGAATACCTGCGCTGAGTTGCATTTAAATTACAGGGTAAAGACGCAACGTAGGATTTAGTTTCACTGTTTGTTCCGTATTTTTCGGTGCAGCTTGAAGCCTGAATTTACGTATTTGATTATAGATAAGTAACTGTTTTCTGAATACCACCAAACGAAAGAGTAACTATATAACTGTATACTCGGTACGTGTATTCAGTTACTTCCAACACTCGCGTTGAAAGTAGCGAGCTGCCTGTGCGTGTATGGTCAGCGCTTCCTGTTGCCGGGTTGGAGATTCCTGGCGTAGCTTCCAGTCCGTGTGTTTCAAGGGGGATAACTTGAGCTATGTTAGTAATGTCACAGCTCGAGATTACAGACCGTCCTCCATATTTGGCAACCCTGCAATCATTTCCAGCTAACCACCTCGAGTCTGGTATTCAGCGCAAAGTGCAAAGATATGGAGAGAATGCTGATGCCCGCACGACAAAAGAGTGGGCTGCAAAACAGAAACCGCTCGTACAT
Organism: Periophthalmodon schlosseri; assembly: GCA_000787095.1. NCBI lineage: Eukaryota > Metazoa > Chordata > Actinopteri > Gobiiformes > Gobiidae > Periophthalmodon > Periophthalmodon schlosseri. The sequence continues at coordinate 9,126 of KN470089.1, forward strand.
TCATTACATGCCAGAATTGTTTAAAAATGTGACTCAGAGAAACTCAGTGATTGCCATCTGCGAGCTTTGTCAATATTTATCATAGCGGGCGAAACGGGAATGCGGCGTAATTCTCAAAATTGTAAATATTCCAGAAATTTTGTAAAGTTGTACCTGATTTGCATAAACACTCAGACCTTAGACAGGCCTTGAGTAATACCGTGACTCTGCAGTTTGGTTTTCTCATTTGAATTGATGTCAACAGACGTCGCAGGTCTCGCCTCATTCCAAAAGATGATAGTTTATAATTGAGGGCGTGACGGTAAATCTGCAGCTGAATGTGTGTTCTCCAGAATATTATTACGTGTTAAACTTATTATGTGTTAGGCGTAGACACGAGTGTGGATGAGGTACAGAGAGTGCATGCCAGGTAACACCAGCTAGCATAAACAGCGCTGGTATCTACGCAGATCTGGTAGGTAAGGTTAGGCATCGTTTGGGAGCGTGAAATTCACTCTCTGCATTTGACCCATCCTTCAACCAAATGCTGTTGGGAGAACCTGTCGGGAGCAGTGATGCAGGACAGAGCTCAGGGACCCATCTCCAGATCTTGAGGTCATCTGGAGGATTTTAACAATTTAGAAAATGTTTTTGGTTGATGGGGGGAAACTGGAGAACCCAGAGGAAACCCACCCAGACACAGGAAGAACATGCAAACTTCACGCAAAACCCCTGGGTGACCAAAGAACATTCTTCCTGCGCGGCATGAGCGCTAACCACTTAGCCACTATGTTGCTAGTGAGATACAAGTTGTCAATATTGCTTTTAAACTTTCTGTTACCAGGCTCTAAAAACTCCAAAAGACTAGAGTGAGCTAGATTTTTGTATTAATATTTTATTTTAGCAAGTTTGATACTATGACCCACTAAAAATTGGGTTTTGTTTACCACTTGTGCACTTGACTCTGCATATAACCCATGCATTTCACCCATCCTTCAACCAAATGCTGCTGGGAGAACCTGTCAGGAGCAGTGATGCAGGACAGAGCTTAGGGACCCATGTCCAGATCTTGAGGTCATCTGGAGGATTTGACCAATTTATCAATGGTTTTCAGTTGATGGGGAAATCAGAGGAAACCCGCACAGACACAGGGAGAACACGCAAACTCCACCCAGACACAGCGAGAACATGCAAACTCCACCCAGACACAGCAAGAAAACATGCAAACTTCACACAAAAGCCCCAGGCGACCCAAGAACATTCTTCCTGTGCGGACATGCAAACTCCACCCAGACACAAAGAGAACATACAAACTCCACCCAGACAAAGCGAGAACATGCAAACTCCACCCAGACACAGGAAGAAAACATGCAAACTTCACACAAAAGCCCCAGGCGACCCAAGAACATTCTTCCTGTGCGGCATGAGCGCTAGCCACTTAGCCACCGTGTTGCTAGTGATATTGCTTATAAACATTTTATTACCAGGCTTTAAAAACTCCAAAAGACTAGAGTGAACTAGATCTTAGTATGAATATTTTATTTGAGCACGTTTGACGCTATGACTCAGTGAACAGTAGGGTTTTGTTTAGCGCTCGTGCACAAAGCGTGGTCTACAGATAACTGAACTGAAACAATCCAACCTCCATCTCTACCACAGATATTTTTGCCTTTTGGATCACTAATAACACACGCATCTATCTACGCCCGGTGCATTCGGACTTGTTTACTTTCTCTTTCTCTCCCTCCACCCGCTGCTGCTGTCCTCTCCTGACCTTTGACTAGAATAATCCAAGGGAGTCTCTCTATAGGTGTCCTTAAATACCCTCTGCCATTTCAACAGATCTTGGCTTATGCAAATAGACTAGCCCAGCGCGCCCGCTAGCTAGCCTCATGAGATCGTTATAAGGCATCATATCACCTCTCGCACATTTGAGACCCTCTCAGGTACCAGCGAGGCATTTTAAGCTCTGGTACTATTACTGTGTTTTCAAGGTGTCAAGTTGAAATGAGTAGATCTTGTGAAAGCCAATATTTTGGGATTGGAAAGGTACTTCACTTCCATTTTAAACATGTGGAGCTTTGGATTGGGTTCTTTATCGCTGTTGGTACTATGCATTATATTAAGTGTTATTTGGGTGCTGCCACATAAACAGCCTGATGCAATACCTGGGCAATTTGTGAACATTTAGAAAAAAAAAAAAAAAACCCATCACCAACACACGTTGATGGGGGGATTTTTAGAAGGTATTTCCAAAATTTGCCTGTTTTCGCTTTTCATTCTCAACGTATACTCATAAAAAGAAAGAAAAAAAATCCGAAGTGCGTCGTAGAGACGGCAGCTCAGTTGGTAGAGCGTTCGTCCACCGATCCGAAGGTTGGCAGTTTGAATCCCGCTTTCGACGTAAACATCAGCGGTCAGAGCGGCCGGGTCCACAGACTCACAGGCTGACGGTGCGATTCCGGTTCCCACAGACGAACGCTGTCGTTGTGTCATTCGCTCTTCAAAAGTGTCTCGCTCAAGGACACAACAGAATTATAAAAACTTGCTTGTGAATCCTATAAGGGAACTGCTCTACACCCTGAGCCGTTGTCCGCCATTTTTTTTTTTTTTTTTTTTTTACATGCGTTCATTAGATTCTGTTTCGTTACTCACATCTATTTCAGTGTGGCTACTTTTCTACGCTTCTATTCACAACCTCTCACTCACTCTGTTCTTCAGCTCAACAGCTAAATATCACTTACTATTTATAACCATTACCACCGTTTAACCGCAGCTATCGGCGTCTCATGACCTCACCCCTGACAACCCGGTGTGTGGATTGTCACCCTACCCCCGGGGACACTGCCTGTTTAGGTCAGGTGTGTACAAGCGCGGTCACTGGGTTTGAGTCATGATTATAGACTTAGCGCTGATCGCTAGCTCTAGGTGCGATGAGGTCAGCGCTTCTGTGAGTGAGGTAGCTCCCTTAGATCCAGGTGTGTGCCGCTTATTATGCTGAGGAATGCTTACTTTGCTTTGACTGTGGTAGCAGCAGCAACCGCGAGCAGTAAGCGGAGCAGGGAGCCCAGGTCAGGTCGCGCCGACACTGATATCGTCTTTACTCAAACAAGAGGTGTAACTGATGATGTTTGTTGTTTACCCTGACAACACTAGCAACAGGTCCTGGTGACTCTTGGCTCACTTAAAGCTGTACTACGTAGCTTCTCTCTCCATGAAGTTGTTATTGCTTTGCCCAGGACACGCTAGAGTGACTATGTCTCTCTGGGGTCCCACCGGAGCTGGAGGAAGTGTCTGGGGTGAGGGAAGTCTGGGAGTCCCCGTTTAGACTGCTGCCCCCGCGACCCAGCCCCGGATAAGCAAAATAAAATGATGGATAGAAGTTTATCTATGTTTATCTTAGCATTTATTCACTTTTAGGTGTTATATAACTCAAAAATATCTTGTAGAACATGCATTCTAACTGAGAGGGGGAACGCCTCTCCACAGATCTGACCTGTAAATTGGTCTGGTGCCATTACCTGCTTGTCTCCATGGAGTTAGATAAGTTCAGTGATATACTGTGGAACATGCCAAGCAAAGCAATAACATCTTCACAGGGACAAGCAAGTGACCGACTCTCTTCCGGAAATGTTGCGTAATGTTCCTTTAAATTGCTTTAGAAATACTCGAACAGTGCAAAATCAAAGTAAACACATAAATTAGACGACAAATGGGGAGAGTAGTCAATACTTCTTTAAAAATGTTGAACTTGATCATTATAGTGACGATGCGGCTCCCATTTATAAAGCTGCTCCCAAACCATATCAACAACAGAGCGCCATGATAATTATTATGTCATCTGAAACACTGCAATGAACTTTTCCAGGCTTTTATTTGTCTTGACTTGCCCTGCGTCTTTTCCTTATCTTCTGTGAGTCCAGTGCATTGTGTCTTATCACAGCCTGATGATTTAGTGACCTTGGCCGGCGACCGCAGCAGCCGCCATGAGAAATTCCCTGCACTGAAGGACTGAAAACTCATAAAAGATTCATATTGTCCTCCACAAGTGCTGTACTTAGACCAGAGTCACCCTACACCAGCCACCATCCCATCCATCCATCTATTTATCTATCCCTCTCTCCCTGTATGCAGCCAAATGAGCCAGCTGGGCCCTGACCTCATAGAGAGAGAGAGGGAGGGAGAGGGAGAAAGAGGGGGGGAGAGAGGAGGAGAGAGAGGGAGAGCGAAGAACTGAGAGAGAGAAAGGGAGAGAGAGAGAAAGAGGGAGAGAGGGAGAGGAAGAGGGAGGGACAGGGAGAGTGGAAGAGAGAGGGAGGAGAGAGAGAGGGAGAGAGAGGAACTGAGAGAGAGAAGGGAGAGGACAGAGGGAGAAAGAGGGAGACAGGGAGAGGAAGGGAGAGAGAGAGGGAGACAGAGGAACTGAGAGAGAGGGAGAGAGAGAGAGAAAGAGGGAGAGGAAGGGAGAAAGCGAGAGAGAGAGAGGAACTGAGAGAGAGGGCCTGAAAGAGAGAGAGAGAGAGAGTGGGGGAGAAAGGGAGAGAGAGACAGAATGAAAGAGACAGAGGGAGAGAGAGGGAGATGAGAGGGGAAAAAGAGAAATAGAGCGAAAGAGAGGGAGAGACAGAGGGAGAGAGAGGGAGATCAGAGAGGATTGATTGCAGTTCCACAAGAGAGAAAGGGAGAAAGGAGATAGAGATGAAAGACGGAGAGTGAGGGAGACAGCGAGAGACAGAAGGAGTGAGAAAGAGAGAGCGGGACAGAGGGAGCGTGGGAGAGAGAGAGGGAGGGACAGAGGGAGAGTGGGAGAGAGAGAAAGAGAGAGAGAGCGCAAGATAGGGAGAAAAAAGGGAGACAGAGGGAGAGTGGGAGAGAGAGAGAAAGAGAGAGAGAGCAAGAGAGGGACAAAAAAGGGAGACGGAGGGAGAGTGGGAGAGGGAGAGAAAGAAGGAGAAAGAGAGGGAAGGACAGAGGGAGAGTGGGAAAGAGAGAGAAAGAAGGAGAAAGAGAGGGAAGGACAGAGGGAGAGTGGGAAAGAGAGAAAGAGAGGAGGAAAGGAGAGTGGGGGGGAGGCGGAGCAGGGCGGGGCATGTGAGGACGATGCCGGCTCGCCAGCTCATGGTGTAATGTCATCCCTGTTGTGGTTACTGTAAGTCAGAAGAGGAGACGGACACAGCGCGGCGCGGGGAACGGCCTAAATGGCTGTGGGAAGGTGGGCGGGGCTTGTATCACTCAGAGCGAGCGTCCTGGGAAGCAGTCACTTACTGTCCGCCGATGGGTGTGGGAATCACAGGGAATCCCGATATGAGAGAGTAACTGTAACCACGGCACTGAAGGAAGAGAGCAAGAATAACCGGTAATGAGGGACTTACAAAAACCCATGAGCTTTGTCAGTTAACAGTTAGACCATTGTATTTTAGGGGTCAAAGTTCACAGCGATTACCTAACACATTAAAGCAACACCGTGTAACTTTGTCACCGCACCTTTTTCAAGTCACCTGCTTATGTAAATACGAGTTCAAATCATACCTCAAAAAATGAATATATCTCCCTGTAGATATGTTTTATTTCATCATGTGGAAAATGTTACCAATTTCCATGGCGACAAGCAGGTGGCCAGGCACGTTTGTGGAGATGCAAGCCCACTCTCATTAAGGATGGGTGTTTATCCATCCATCTGTTCATCCATATTCATTTTCTTCCGCTTATCTGGGGTCAGGTCGTGGGCGACATCTAACCAGACACTCCCAGACTTCCCCCACCCCAGACACTTCCTCCAGCGCCCCCGCAGGAACCCCAAGGCGTTCCTAGGCCGGCCGAAAGTTTATCAAAGTTCTTAAAACCATAATGAATACATGCTTTCATCTTCGTCATTAGTCAAAGCGTTCCACATTAAACATATCGATTTCCACGGCGACAAGCAGGTCAAATTATAGGTCAGATAAGAGATCGCGATTCAGATCATGTGCTTTAAAGTGCAACGGAAGAGACAGGCCTACACCATCTCCAACATCTGACACCACCTTATATGGAACGCATCAGACCGCCACACAAATTAGCACATTTACTGCCTATAAAGTCTGAGTTTTTATCACACTTGGCTTTACATTTCATTGGTTTTACATAAGCAGATAGGGCCAGACTTGTGATGTTTACGCTTTATGAGCTGGGAGGTAATAGCTCGCATTGCTTTCTGGGTGAGACATAGCCTACATTCGTCTAGTCTATCGGGGTTTTGGATCTCTGGCTCAGACCATGTGCAGACAGAGCGGGCCGGGGCTGCGGCTGTGGCTGCAGGCGCTGGCACATACACCAGTGATTGTGTTAGCTCCACTTAAATAGCACAGATCGGCTCAATAGCAGAAGTGGGGCTTTGTTGTGCGTTCAGCAGTAGCCAAAGCACATGGAAAATGAGCACGCTACTGCAGGCTAGCATCAGTTGTCGCTACACAAACGGGGAGGGTAGAGACTAATTACTTTTAACTGAAATACTTTGTATAATTGCACTGTTTTGTATAACTCTTGTGGTTGTTTTTTGGGTTTTTTTGGTATCCATTTTACCACAGATGAAAAATTGCTTCTGTGGCTAATTACAGAAATGATTCATGTTCACTGCCCCTTTTAAATAAGCCAAATAAATAAAAATAAAAAATAAATACAAATTTACCTTAATCAAGAGAATATTTTTGGGATTCGTACTTTTTAGACCGTTCGCCCACTGATCCGAAGGTTGGCGGTTTGAATCCAGTTCTGCTATACCGACAAATATATAACACCCCATCGCCTGCTCTGATTGGCTAGAGCTCAGCGAATACTTATATAACACTTTAACAGTAACATAATCCGTCTTTAAACTGTTAATTATTCAAGTTATGGATGAAAACTGATGTACTAAATCATGTTAATAAGTAACTAGTACTTTGAGTTGGATTTTTCATGCACACTTTCTACTTTTACTTATCGGTTGCGGTACTTGTTCTTGCAGTTGAGTATTTTTAGTCATGTAACTGTACTTTTACTTGCGTTTACTTGAGTGAAATGTTCAGTACTCTTTCCATCCAGTATTACACGCAGACAAAGTGGCAGATTGTGGTTGGTTTAAAGGGAAAACAAAGGCCATGTATTGCTGTCGGTGTAATGTTAATCTCAACTGGGTCAAGGACGATTGCATTGTTTCATTGTATATTCACTTGGCTTCTATTTCTTCTTCTTCTTCTTCTGTATTATATAAGATCTGGTTGGAGAGACAAAAATAGCTGACTTGTGCGAAGAATTATTTCAATGGTTTGAAGTGCATGGTTTCATTTTGTTTAAGAAGACAATGCATGCTTACTTGGTGCATATTTTAGTGCAATTACGCAACAATGGCGAAGACGATAAGGCAAATTCTTGTGTTGTCTCCGTAGTAGCAGACAGTCTGCACACGTGAACCAGAGAAGGGGGAGGGAAACACTGGGATACACAGCCTTGTCTACACTTACCCAAAGGTGCTTTACAATAAGGTGGGAGAGTCACTTGAGGTACTACTGCTTCCTTGGGTTCGACTGGTGGAGGTGGGGCCGCCGGCGAACACATATGCCCCAAATAAATGAACAAAACATTAGAGAAGTGTCTTGCTCAGCGACACAATGGTAGCATGAACGGGGAAAAAGTGGGCGACAGTAGCTGAGTCGGCTGGAGTGTTCGTCGTCTGATCCGAAGGTCGCTGTCCGAAACTTGCTCTTGACGTAAACACAAAAACTGGTAGAGAGGTCCAGCGCACACAGACGAATGCAGTTGTTGTGTCCCTGCGCAAGACCATAGACGGTATAAAAAAGTGGACTAAGTGAGTGTGACGTCACCCATAGCGTTCGGCTCCAGTCAAATGAAGCTCATCGAGGCTTGAAGTTACAGGGGTGAATTTGGAGCCAAGTTCCATATTAGGAATTCTAACCGCAAGTATCATAGAAACCAAAGAGCGACCATATTAGGATTCTAACCGCAAGTATCATAGAAACCAAAGAGCGAGGCTGTTGAAGGTAATGCCCCTCGGGGAAAGAAGGCGCTTAATTTGTCTGCTGTTAATGTTCATATCTCGATATCGTGACACAATAGTGAAATAAAAACACTAGGATCATGCAGAGCGGGTTAATATGAACATTTTAAGACCAAAATGACGAGTCTGACAGCAGCAATTACAGAGAGAGGGGCCACAGTTTTCCAATGTAAAGTGAATTGGAGCTGGAAGTGCGCCCATGCTCACTTCCTATATGGAACGCGGCGGCTAGCAGGTTAGCGATGTCCATTTACATATACAGTCTATGGGCAAGACACTTAACCCACCTCGCCCCAGTTTCTGCGTACACTGGTGTATGAATGTGTGTGTGAATGAGTGAGTGGTTACTTGATGTAAAGTGCTTTGAGTGCCTTGAAGGTGGAAAAGCGTTATATAAAAAAGTGACCACTGACCATTCACCATTTGCAAATCCAGAAACCACGTGTTCTGCAACACACAAAAATCACTTTAAAGTCAGGAGATATGGTGAGGGAACTCATTTGAATCTACTTTTGCCTGCACTCACGCCTGACCTTTGCCTGAACACGTATCAAATTAGCTATGTGCAAAACAAAAATTTGTCTTCGTGCTTTTGATGATTAACACTCGATAAAGATAAGGTCGGCGGGGGCTGTCCCTACTCTCAATGCAAACTTCCATAATAAATATTTTCCTTTAAGTTCATGCCGTTTCGGGTCAGTGCTTTCTCAACTTCAAAGTGAAAAACGCCTCCCACATGGATTTACCCAATGCTTCAGTTGTCATTTACTTCATGATCTCACTCATCGCTATAGTTCTGGTATGATTTGGTCACTTTTCATATTGAGGAAACCCTCACTGGTGGTGTTCTGAGCGGAGCTTCCTTTCTTCTAAGAATGTCTAACCAACAACACAGAGTGCGAGGTTTGATTGCAAGCAGCAGAAATATTGGTTGGACTAAAGACTCTGTGTATTGAGAAATTTACTAAAGGGGGGTCAGTGTGGCAGTGGCAAAAGCACAAAAACTATTATGCAAACACAGAAGTACTCGTCTGCAAAATCTTCATGTGTGAAAAGGCAGATTCAAGTGTCCAGTCAATCTCTAAACACCAGCTAACTCACTTCATACATTATTCCTGCTATGGTCCACATAAATCTCTATGATCCTAATAAAAGTTGTTTTGTTGTTCCTTTGGCGATAATCTTCCAAAGTATGACATAAAAAAAATATCTCCGTGCAGGCTTTAACTTTCTGTTTCCGTGGAATCATGAAGTAGCTCAGTCGGTTGTGCGTTTGAAGTGTTTGTCCACTGATCTGAAGGTTGCCGTTCGATTCCAGCTCCCGAAGATGAATGCTGTCGTTGCGTCCTCGGGCAAGACGCTTAGCCCGCCTCGCCCCCGGTGTCTCTGTACTCCAGTGTATGAACGTGCGTGTGAATGGGTGAGTGGTTCCTTGATGTAAAGCGCTTTGAGTGCCCTCAAGTTGGAAAAGCGCTATATAAAAAGGTGACCACTTACCATGCAAGTTACGTGCCACCTGCAGAAAGTTACATACTGTTCCTTTAACAAAGACGCCATTGGCCGATTTATCAGCTAAAAGGCTCTGTTTAGATATTTTTGTTTAGAGACAAATCCAGAAGTTGGATTGTGGCTTTAGACCTGGTTTCATCCTAATAAAATCCAAGTTTAGATCTTGAAGCATTCAGGAAACCAAACGTAATCTTAGTTGGTGTTTAGCTGGAACCGTTTAGGAACCACTGCTATAGACTACAACTTTCATTTCAGTTTACTATGACTACGTGCTCTCTATGGACAAACGCTGGTGGTTGGGGGTGCTGCCTGGAAGTGTTGACTGAGTTCAGGTGAAGCCGCATGGGTCTTTCAAGTGGTCTGTTGTGTTTTACTGTCAGCCTCAACCACAAAACCTCCCCTCGTTTTCTCCTCTACCTCCTGTGGTGCAACACTGACCTTTTAATGGTGTGCACACTTTATATTGTGAGTCTGGTTAAGCTTCCAGAGACGTTTGTGCTGTGTTTGCATTCAATAATTCAATAAACCTGGACATGTTTGGAAGACCTGTGCTCTTACTGTATGGGGGGGAATAACGATGGGGGTGGTATTGTTGTTTGGATGCAGATGTTTGAGGAGATATTACTTACTCTAGAATAGTGATGGGACTTTCGGCACTTTTATGGGATTCGAATCTTTTGGATCTGTTCATTGGATCTGTTCTTTTACTATTTATTTATATGACAGAAGCCAATGTGAGAACTCATTTTAAGAACAAACTAATCACAAAGAGAAACAACCAATGCTTAAATGTGCTTAAAATGGTTCAAACTGAGACTGGGAGTGTGTAACTCTTTCAAATTATCCATGATCTAAATAAGAAAGAAAAAGGTTCGGCTCTTTTAAAAAATGAGATCCGGATCGAACTGTTCACGCTAAGGAATCGTTCAAAAGAGCCGACTCATTCACAAACGCCGCGTCACTACTGTGGAATGGTTGTGCAACAAGTCTATTTTGAAATCATGTCAATATTTTTCCGGTTATAAATATTGAAATGATACGGAACTGTAACCGTGAGCTGCTCCGGGAAAAATTTTAACATAACGGGTGAGACTGGAGTAATCAGAGGGAGGATTTGCTACTTCCAACTTAAAACCTACTTCGGTGCAGTATCTCGAGACAATACTGCATGCTGTTTACTTCATTATAATTCTGCAAAAGGTGGGGTTTGTCTGCTCAGCCAATCGTGCGGGATACTTGGAACATACACGGAAGGTGGCTGATGGATTTTCTCTTCAGTTACAGCCACTTTATTTTTGATATATTTACATTCACGTGCTCTTTTTATGACCCATGTGCATTTTATATGAGCAACCCCGTACGCTTATAATGCTCCCCTTTGTGCCACTCTCAGTACAACATCAGCGTAGCTCTTCAGCTTGGGCCGTGTGGAATAGAGTGTCTTTTGTTTGCATTATAATCTTATGCAGTCTGTGGTTCTATACAGTACATATTTATGATTTGTGTAAATATATGCTGTTGTTTGAAGCTTACATGCTACTGTTAAGAGTCACTGTGGATCTGTATCTGTAGGTCTACAAATGGAACTGAGAACTAACTGCATGGTACATTGCTGGTGCATTATGGGGCACATTTTGAATTTGGAGTTTTCAGTTTTGTTTAATAAGATCAATTTTACAGTTGCACAAAGACATCACTGTCACCTCACTGAACAAAACACAACTCCTTCCCCCACACTACCACTACTGCCTCTTGTGCAAAGTGCATATGTCAGCAGGCAGTTTGTCCTACTGTTACTACTACTACTGTACTACTACTGCTAAAGTACAACTGCTGCTACCGCAAACTACTGCTATCATGATGTAGTGCTACCATTACTCTGTGGGTGTTTCCATCTTTGTACCATTACGTTTTATCTTCCTATCCACCACCCACGTGACTTCTCTGCAGCTCTTCCCCTGCACTCTACTTCCTGCTATGCAAAGTGAGCTGTGCACTGTGGTAAAACAAACGTCTGACAACGTCACTTCATTTTCAGCATTTATTAAGAAAGAATTTCAAAGTTTACAACCAAGAAAATATTTTTGCATTGATTTTTGCATCATTAAGTAAAAAAATATAGTCCGTGTGTACAGTTTGTATCAGGATCAGTCTCTGCTTGCTCCATCCTTTTAAGTCTTGCGGTGGCTGATTTGCAAAAAGAAACTTAAATGTCCATATTCTTTCAAAACGTCAGTATTCCTTTCAAAGTCCACCTTCTCATCTCTTGCGTTGTCCTCCTCGTATTGGTCCCTTCTTTTAGGACACCAATCCAACACTTTAACTCCTTCTCAGTGTCCATTAAGCTCCATCTGGTCCTCACACGACCTTAGCTTGGACCCCACGCGCCTGTCACTGTCCCTGGATGCACCGGGGGGAGAGGAGGCCGCTGCTTCTGGGCACACACTCGCGGCAAAACCTCTTTAATCCAGACAGGAGTAGAGGCGGAATAACATCTACGCCTCAAGCTCTTGGAATTTCTTCAACAATGTTACGGTTAGCGTGCAGCTCAGCGTTCAGGCAGGGTGATAGCGGGAACCCAGTCGTAAACGCTGCGTCTCTCGTCACAAAACATCCCCAGGGCATCCAAAGAGGAGTGCTTCCACGGGCTGGCACTGGGGCTCTGCAAAAACAAGACAGAGTGTTTATTAGAACAGCGCGCTCAGACTACGCATGATTCACCGTGAGCTGTCCCCACTATCAGACGTGGCACAAACGTGGGTTGCTGATGCGTACCGTGACTAGAATGCAGTGCACGTCCTTGGGCTCCCCACTCTCATCGGCGCCCACGAGGTCTGAGAGGCGGTCGATGTCGTTCACGCGCACCACGTTGATGTCGTTGTCGAAGCAGAAAGCCTGGATGAGCGTGAAGTGAATCTGCAGCGCCATGTCGCACTCGTACTCTTCGTCTGTGGCCAGCACGCAGAAAGCCACGCTGTCTGGGTCACTGCGGGTAGAGAGGGAGACAAAGGATTACAATCTGGGATAAGTTGCATTCGCTAAATAAAAAAGTCTAAAAGTAAAAAAATACAAAGATATGATTTAGATACTTACACATTCATGACTTTTGCAGACTCGTAAACCCCGACTGTCAAGTAGTCTTCCTTCTTAGCGGCGAGGAGCAGCTCCTCCAGCGCTGCGCCTGCACTTTGCACCCTGACAAGACAATACAGCACCATAAGAACACTGTAGGACACGATACCACAATGGGAAAAAGCACTACCATCGCTTTGCCATAGTAATATTTAGTGCCTATTTACCTGTCAGTGTTCTCCATGGTTGTCTCTTGTCCTTGCATCTCTTCCAGAGTCATAGTTATAATCCACAAGCGAATAGAATCCGAGTAGCGAACAGCGGATAGTGTTAAGTCTCGTTAGAGGTTTCTGTTCTCGTGTCGTGTCTGTCGTTATTCTGAGCTCAGAGCGCGCTGTGCCGGCTCTTATACTCCGTCCCCGTGGTTTCTCGGCAAGGGGAGGTGCTTTCCCCCGCGCGCCCGCTGCTATTGGCTCGCAACGCACAGTTTGGGTGAGGAAAGCAAAAGTCCCAACACAAGGTTCACTCCCGGCTTGTTGACAACCCCACGTGGGGGCGAGGATTACGCGTTTTCAAGAAATCCCCCCGGCTCGAACCTTCCACTAACAAACCTTGCCCTATAGTCAACACCAAAGCTTTGTAAGAAATGCGTGTTATTGTGACCCCCCAGTTTCATGTTTACACACATTAAAGCAGGCGTTTGGCTCCCTCTTCTACGTTATTATCTATTATTTCATTAAATGTAACGATATGTTGTTTGAGTTTGGCGATATTTTTTATGTGCTCTTTGCAATATTAAACAACGGTTGCGCACTAGATCAATAAAAGTGGGGTACAATGCAATCCTGGAATGCTGCAGGTTAACCAAAGCTCAAAACATGTTGTTTGGTCAATATGTGGGCCACTGCCGGGGAAGCAGTTGGACAGATAACCTGTTCCATAATACAGTCTAGTCTGGAACTTCCCAAACAGCCTGAGCCGGTGCGCTATTTTTAGCCGATTCCCTTCGCGTCTCAGCCTGAACAGCACCTGCAGACGGTAAACACGTTCACGTTAGAGGTGTGTTCAGCTATGCATGCTACAATAGGAATGACCCCGGCGACACAGGGAAGTACAGAGGTCATTTTAGAAGCAGCAATGAGCAGTTTGTTGCCAGGGCGCACGCCACTCCGCGCCTTTGTTCGGAAGGCGCACTTAATTGGTCCTGCTGTGTCTTGACTGGACACGTGTCGGAATAAAAAGACGACTTTGTGTCCCGGTGGTAACAATAGGCCTCCACCTGCTCCGGGTCCTTCTTACGACCCCCGGGGGTCTTTGAAGGCGGCACACTCCGGCGGCTTTAGCGGCTCTTGGCAGATGCTCGACAGATGCGCGTGGAGACCCCCCCCTTCGTCTCCCCTCCCAGTATTGACACGCGTCGGTCACCTATCAATTTTCAACGCAATATCAGTGGAGTGTTAGGGGGTAAACACAGGCGCATGGAAAGTGTTTGTACTGAGTTCGTTTTGAATGGAACCGGGACTGCCAGAACTGTTAAACTAAGATATGTGTAAGATAGGCCCACGACAAAGATACTAGGGACAGTCCAGGGAAGGCTAAACCAAATGACATCCAAAAAGCTTTTCAGATAAGCTGTAGTACCCCAGATTGGTCATGAATGAATGAATAATCATCATAATTAGTCACCTGTGACATATGAACTCAGAAAGGTACCTATACAACAACCACTACAAGCTTTCAAATGTGTATTGCTTCAGGCTATTGTTGACAACACATTCTACTGGCACATAATGTTTAAAAAAGTATGTGGGGCAGGTGGCAGTGAGGCATGTGAGATTTTTCAGTCTCCAACTAGTGATAGGAAATGCGGAACACACAGTGAAACAAACATAAAGCTGTTTTTAATCCTATGTTGTGTTGTTACGCTATAATTTAAATGCAACTCGATGCAAAAGTATTCTAAGTATTTGGTGTACAGTACTCTGCCAGACGTTAATATGCAGGTTTTTGGTGTGGCAGAGTTGCTTTGGTTCATTGTTTGTATTTAGCTTATATTGTATTTTCATAACATGTCTAAAACTTCCATTCACAAAGATTGTCTATTGGCAGTGTGACATCACTATGTGGAATCTGTAAACAAACAAAGATTATGTAGCTAAAATTCTAACCTTTTGCTTCTAGTGTTTTGCTATTACATCGTGCTGCAAGGGTCATACTTTTACCAAGGTTTCTTTGCAAAACAAATTTATATATGAAGTGAAGCTAAAAGCAAAGCAAAACTAAACAGAAGTAAATACCCCCAGAACGTACAGGAAGTCACAACATTGTATCACAAGTAACAACATCAAATGAACAGGAGAACGTGATGGTATTTCATAATAACACAGTCAAAAGGTCCGGCTGATGAAATGAAAAGTCATGTGCGTTAGCTGGAATTCCACGAAGACTTCCTCGTTACTACTTCATTTAAAAGAAACTGGTACTGTTCCTGCACACTGTAAGACTTCGAAGGTCAACACATACCAGGCACTGATCCAGTGTGATACTGTGCCAGGACAAATTTGAATTCAATTTTCAACTCAGTGAGCAATGTACCTGCACGTATATGGGGGCTACTGCAATATGGAGCTTCAGACTGGGGGGTAAAGAGGACTGTTTACCCATGGCCCAGTGCAGGGAGGGGCCCCTCACAAAGTCTGTAATATGCATTTTTCATAAGACAACATGTAGTGCGGGTCCCCCAAGATGATTTTTACCTAGTGCCCAGAATTTGGTGATACGCCCCAGTGAATAATCAAACAAACAAACAAACAAACAAACAAACAAACAAATAAATATGTTTGCAGTATGTTTATAATGATGCACTTCATGTTACTGTATAGCTAATATATTAATAATATTTGTAATACTTGGGAAATATGGACATTTTGGACATTTAAAAGTGTAGTTGTGTTGGTATGAACTTGCGTGTGCATCTGTGTGTCTGTGTTTGTGTATGGGGACAATTCCAAGTTTTGTTTTTCACTTACATGAAAATAAGGTGTGGACTTGATTTCCTTCCTGCAACAAAACTGCAAATATTGCAAACTGCAAAGTAATCATTTGTGTTATGAACTTGAAGTAAACTCAATCTGTCAATCAAAACCCATCTGAGCAAAGACGGGTCTTAAGACGGTAAACTGTTTTCTTGCAGTGGTCCACCTTTTTACTACCAACAAAATCAACCAAATAAAAAAAAAAAAAAAAAATAATAATAATAATAATAATAACATTGGATGTAGGATTATCCACAGTTGCGTTTTGGATCATAATACTCAGAAGTAGGACAAAGTTATTGCCATCTCAAATGCCAAACCGCATTGACGTTTCGATACAAATGTTGGTCATTTCTGACATTTCAAAGACCTTTTACCCCCCCGCCACCGCTTTCATTTCGCCTGCGCCAACGGCCCTGTGCGTTTCTGAGCATGGTGCGCCATCTGGCGGTGGATAACGCGCTCGACCTTTAGCCCAAATAACAAGCCTAGACATGCTGCTGGTAAGGCTTATACAGTATGATGAGTCATGGTTAAGACCTAATGGTGATTCACCCTGTTTTTCCCTGTGTTTTCCCTTTAATAAGTTTGCACAGTAAATATAATCTATCCGGGCAAAAACAAAACCAGTCAAGGCAGATGCATTTCAGGATTATATAAGCTGTTATTCAAATCAAATAGCAATGTTATTATTATTATTTTTATTAATGGGACTGGGGTTGGAATTTTGAAAAGTTCCTCATCTCAATTAAGAAAATGCGACTGAAATAACAGGGGCTTCCCACAAAGGTCAAGCTGAACCTGATGCAACGCTAGTCACATTTTTGTCAAGTCACTTTTGAGGAAGTGGCTGGATGAAAAATGCCTTAGGACCTTGCCAGCGTGATGACAGACAAACAGAATCATGTGTAAGTGGAAAAATAGCCTACACAACATACATTTGGGCTGTAGAAGGTAGAACAAATAACTTCTGTGGTGAATTATTGGTCTATTCTGCTGTTAATTTGTGTCAGCTCAGGCCTTTTAATGGTCCTGTCTGTTTAAAAATGGTTTACTGGGATTATCTTGCATTATTGTTATTGTGTCAGTGGCATAAAGTAGTTTCAGTATTACCGTTTATCGCAGGAAATCTCAAAATTTGTTATTGTGACAGGCCTAGATACAGGCTTTCATATATAAATGGACATAGCTAACCCGCTAGCTACCGCGTTAAGGCTGCATCGACTTTGGCTCCAATTCACTGTTCGTATTAACCCGCTCTACGTGACCCTGGTATTTTTTATTTCACTATTGTGTCTGCAAATCAAGATACGAACATTAATAACAGACAAATCAGGCGCCTTCTTTCCCCGAGGTTGCCCCCGCTAGCGTTAGCAACAGGTTTGATTGACAGCGTTGCTAAGCGTCCGCTCCCCACTAAACCAGCGGTGCGGGCGGGAAGCGGCGTTACCTTCAGCGGCCTCGCCCCGGATTGGCTCTTTGGTCGCTATGATACTCGCAGTTAATTCCTAATATGCAGTTTGGCTCCAGAGTCGTCCCTGTAACGGCTGATGAGCTTCATTTGACTGGAGCCGAACGCTGTGGATGACGCCACGCGCTTAGTCCACTTCTTTATACAATTTATGGTCTACCTACAAACTCAAAGGTTAGCGGTTCCATCCCACTTCAGATTTTTGCATGATGTCATTCTGTCCTTGGGCAAGACACTGCATCCACCTTCAACTTTACTATATGAATGTGTGAGCGAGGAGCGCGAATGCAATACTCATCCAATTGTCAGAATTAAACTTGGGGCAGCTGTGGCAGACGGTTTACCATAGCCATTGATGAAACAAATGAATAATTAAAAAAAGAAACGTGAACTCACTTTTGAGAGTTTCCGAAATCATAATGTAAGTGGTGGTATTACAATTAAATGAAAATGATTTTGCCGTCTTGCTGTGCTTAGTGTTCTTAAGCGCTCAGTTCAGTTCAAAAGATTGATTGGTCCACTCTACAAAGGTCACACACTAATGGTACTTGATGAGGAAACCATGATGCATTTTGTTGATGTAAAAAAAGTTTATTATTATAGATGTTCAGACATGTCTTTTACATAAACAGTTCAAATGTACAGGCGAGCTACAATCATAGAAGCATATTTACACTTTGTCAAACGCCAGTGCTTGACCCACATGGAAAATCTCATAAGTACTGATTCGGATACATTTAGATTATGCTTAATAACATACAAAATATTTATTAAAAACAAAACAAAAATGCCTCACTGACAAAAACAGGTCATTACATTTTTGGATATACTTTACTGCGAAACTTCACGGAGTACATATGTATCAAATCCCTTTTTCAAGTGCCAAATATCAAGACGGACAGCATAGAAAGAACAAGAGGTGTCCTATTATAAGAAGAGAGAAGGACTTAGGGGTCTGAACACTACTGCATGGTCAACGGTTTGGCGTCTGCTTAAACTAGAGCTTGTATTACTCATTGCTTCACTGTACAACATTAAAAATAAAATTAAAAAAATAAAACAAAGAAACATTCCAAAAACGAAAGAAGCATGACACCCTTGTTACAAGGGAATTACTAAAACCTTTACAAGTCTTCTACATGGCCAAATGTCCTGCAATGGCTGAAGCATCACAGTGGTCCAAGAACCACTTCAGGTCAAGCATCATGAGGTTAAAGCAGCATTCTTCTACGATTAATGAGGGCTGGGCTTCACCGGGGCTGCACCAACTACGTCATGTACAACAATATACACATCACAAACATGTAGCTGTCTCAAAGGTAGCATTTCCCTGAAAAAGTGCCAAACAAATCAAAATGTTCATATAAAAAGTGCTAGTTTAGTTCTAGGCTTTGTGCCCTACAATTAGATACGGTTAAGCTACCTGTTAGTAAAATGTCTAGCTAAAATAATGCCAGAGGACGGGTATCCGGCAACACCTGCTCATAGCTTTCTTTGATCTCCAGTACAGACTGATGATATTGTACTGCCATTTTAGCTTAAAGATCACACTATTAATTGCATTATTTAAAATACAGTTTTTTTACGCTGGTGCAGCCCTAGTTTCCCCTTCAAGTCTAACAAAGTTATCCCTGTATCCCTGTTATGGCATGGAAATGATTGATATAACTTCATTGAATAAACTCTAAGACACGTTTGCATTCTCTTTTTTGGTGATGTTTACACTATTTCAAACTCAGCAGAGCGCTTTTAATAGGTAGCCTACACAGTACAGATACCAGGGAATCTCAACTTTTCCTGCCTCGCCAAAGAAGGTAGACCAAAAGTGCAAATGAAGTAACAGTAGTACATCAAAAGCCGGTTAAAAGGGGGAAGTAACGATAGAAACGTGATTTTAGATAGCATATAGTTCCCTTCCATCTTTTTACAAACTTCCCTAGCTAAAATTATATGGCTCCCTCTGCTGGTGCGCCTCGTCTACTACATCTCATCTGAACGGTGTTGTTGTAATATGACAGAAGGGGGATTTCTTTCTATCCAGTTCTCTTTGGAGTTTTGTACCTCATAGGCTACCGCAGAGGCAGACACTTTATCTATAGGACCTTCCTGGACCGGGCCCCCGCCACCTGCTTGTCCCGGTTTGATGTCCAGAGCCTGATTGGGATTGGGGAAGTCCGCGGACGAGTTGCTGTTGACACCTGTTTCGGAGTCGGGCTGCTCTACGTGCTGGTAGTCTGGAGTGTGGTTCGTCTGACCTCCGCTGAATATAGCTTTTGTGATTTCCACTTCCGAGGTCCCTAAGACGCTTGGTTCTTCCTCGTCAGGCTCGAGGTACGGGAGGGAATCGCTGTCCGGAGGCAGGGAGCGTAAGGTCCTGGAGATGACTGGGGAAAAAAAAATTGAGATATTTAAACGGTCCTATATTACACAAAACTGACTCCTGTGAGCTTTAAGCCATGTTATAATGTTGTTACCTCATCAAAAACATACCTGGAGTTGTGTTTTATTTCATTTACACATGTTTGAGTAACCCTTTATTATTAGTCTGTCTACATCTCCAAAGCTCAAAATGCTCTGTTCCACCTTGTGATGTCATGAAGCGGTAGTTTTCAAGTTAACAGCTTGTGATGTCTGAAGCGGTAGTTTTCAAGTTAACAGCTCCATTTACCTTTTGTTCAATACAGATTGGCAATTCCAGGGCTGAAATTATCCAAATGATTCTAGTGAAGGTGTGTGGAGTTTAAAAACACAGTGGAGCACTTCTTGTATTGCCACATGACATCACAAGGTGGAACAGATTGTTTTCTGTCAGCTCACTTTCTACTACTTTCATCTTCCACGGTGAAAAAATTACAACTGACAAAGTGAAAGTGACACAAAGAAATTACCAACAAATGACCAAAAATCAAAAACAGAAATTTGTTTTGCACTGAATTTCATTTTTTTAAACATGATGAATTTACTTCTTTTTTTGTTTGTTTTTTCAAAAAGTCCATGTAGTTTAAAAAAAAATCTTTTTCTTTTTGTTATCCTTTTCCAAAATCTACAAACCTAAATAGCAGTCATATGCAGCTGAAATGCATTTTGTCCCCTAAAATAATAACTAACATTCTAAGGACATTCTATAGGCGTTAGGCTAAACCCGACATTTGTATTGTTGCTAGTTGGATTGTTGTATTGTGGTAAATTATTGTGTTAAGATTAAAGGGCCCATATTACACCATTTTCTGATCTCTGTTCTGATGTTGTTTCCTCATCACAAACATACCTGGTTGTGTTTTGTTTCATTCACACAAACCTTGGATAGTTAGGCTGAGTTCTTCTCTCAAACAGAAAACACTCTGTTAACTTGAAAGCTACCACTTCATGACATCACTAGAATGAAACAAAACACAACTCCAGGTATATTTTTGAAGAGGTAACATTATAATGTTTTTGTAAATTTTGTGCAATATAGGACCTGTAATTCTCCCTTGTGTTCAACCCTTAGATTCAGACAGTGTTTTTTTTTTTTCAGACAGCGTTCTTACCTGAGGACGGGGTGTACAGCTCTTTTTGTTCTGGTTTGCTGCCAAAGGGGTTGACAGAAGGAAAGATGATGAGGCAGAAGGACAACAGGAACACCTGAAAGGAAAGTCCCACATACAAAGTTAGCGACGGCTCTGTATCAGCTTACCCACGGGGCGCTATAGCAACCACAACAATACCCCGTGTGTTCTACAGCCCTTACCATAACACATGTGCTAGTGGTGCTGGCCTTCAACGTGGACATCTTTACCATGGACTGGAGTTTCTTCAGCTGCTCAACCAACGATCTGGGGAGGAAAAACACAAAAGACGTCAGGAAACAGTTTACAAGGAGTCTTACCAGGAGTCAAGCATGACTTTTAATATGCTTTGGTTTTCAATTCAAAGCTATTTCTGAATGAGATACACTGATTCATTTGATTTTGATTCATTTCAGTTTGTTTGTAAAATTGTAAGAGAAATATGACTATTCATGTCAGTGGTCCCTGTCTCAAATCCTTAAAAATTTCTGGCAAGTTAAAAACAACGAGTGAAAGATGAATTGATATAGTTAGAAAATTAGACAAAAAAAAATGCGGATTCTCCCCTGATCTTTGTCGGTTTTATCCTAACACAAAAAGAGGCTTGTCTCTTACATGTTCTGTTTCTGGAGCATCTGGACTTTCTTCTGGAGCTCCAGGTTGTGTGCTGTGCAGATGGCAACCCTGGAAACAAAGGCAGATTTGTATTAAGCTTGTAGCAATTACACCAGATTAGACAGACAGAAGTTAAAGTGTGTATGACAGGTCTTGATGATTCACTCATTTTGACTTAAAGGTCCTATATTATGCAAAATTGGCTCTAGAGAGTTTTTAGCCATGTTCTAATGCTGTTACCTCCTCAAAAACATACCTGGAGTTGTGTTTTGTTTCATTCACACATTTGAGTAATCCTGCATTATTAGTCTACATCTCCAAAGCTTAAAATGCTCTGTTCCACCTTGTGATGTCATGAAACAGTAGTTTCCAAGTTAACAGCTGCCTTTTAGCTTTAGTTCAGTGAAAAGTGAAGTGTTTTCAGTTTAAGAGAAGAACTCCACCTAAATATGCAGAGTTTGCGTGTTAAACGTGTGAATGAAACAAAACACAACTCCAGGTTTGTTTGTGATGAGGAAACAACATTAAAACATAGATCAGAAAGTAGCGTAATATGGGCCCTTTAACTTGGTGGGATGGTACCTGTTGTAAGTATAAATGATTAAAAGTTTTTTTACCAACTAAGAAGCCGTTTGCAAAGAAACGTTGAAAAAAAACTCCCCCTCACCTGTTTTCCAGTCCATCCACATAGACCTTTTTCTTCTTGCGGCTCTCCTGGGCGGACTGCTTGTTCCGGATCTTCCTCCGAACTCTCTTCAGGGTCCTCTCCTCGGCCTGTTACACAAAGAGCGCCTATTCACAACCAGGCTGCACACAGCGGCCCTGCTCACAGCCTTTACCACACAAACACAGTTATCCTGGTAAAAGGAACAGAGTCAAAGCATCAGCTTATGACTAGTCTGACAATAACTAAATAACTACAATATAATAAGATTTGTATGTTATTCATGTTACCTTTGTGAGAGGCATGTGTGTTGGGATAGTGGCGCCCTCTTTGGCCAGAAGTCGCTTCTCCTCCTCCGTGAGCACAATCTCTTTGAACTGGAACTAGAAAAGAAATTGGAATTTAAATTTTTCTCTAAACAGAATGGGTTGCGAAATATATATGCAAAAGTTAATATTTAGCCTTATTAATTATATTGATTTAGTTTTTGTTATGTTTTAATTTAAACTGTTTGAATATTGAAGGAATTTATGTTTTATTTACATTTTATTTATGATTATTTATTGGGTCAGAATGAAAATGAATGAAAAAACAAACAAACTTGTCATCACAATATGTCACCAAATTAACCACTACATTTACATAGAATTCTAGTACATAGTAATAAGTTTGTTGGTACTTACGCCAATTACGAATACATAAAAAGTATAGCATGTTGGATAGAGGAACCAATTTAACTCTATGTGATATTTGAACTCATCAAGTATGGAACTGCCGCCTGGTAAGCGCAGTGATGTCATAGTGGAGGAAAGTGGAAGTGGAGGAAAAACAAGCCGAACCTGTTCTGTTTGTTTGAGCTGAGTCGAGTCTTCGGCCATGTCCTCCACATCCAGAGTGCAGGGCAGTTCACTGCTGACGTCGTCCTCTCCCTCCATGGCCTCGCCCACCAGGTCATCTGAGGGGACCAAAACAACCGCTTTAACAACTACAACTCCCTTTATCTATTCACTACATATTTATATCAATAATATAACTACACCTTTATATCAATACTAAAACTAATACAAATTAGATTCTTAGATATGGAATCCGAAACATATTACAAAGTAGGGAGTCCATAAATGCATTAGCGATAGACCGATATAGCTGTTGGCCGATATATCTGGGCCGATATTTGGACTTTTTAGCGTATCAGCTATGGGCCTTAAATCTCCAGTAGGGGGCGATATTTTGTTTTGGTCAATCTGCTGCCTAAAAATACACACAAAGCTTTATATTAACACTTTAATACAAAGATATAACTGCAGAAAACATGACGACACAGCTCTCTTATAGGTTTGTGGTAAAAAAAAAGAGCTTGGGGGGAGTTTGTAAATTTAATATTTTACATCAAAATCGGGAAAAAATAACCCTCATATTGGTCGATCTCTAAAATACATACATCCAGTTATTTCCTGAATAAAAAAAAAAAATAGAATGTGTTCTTTTCACTAGTAAATGAGAGTTCTCTTAATAACTATGTGTAAAGTGTTTTAAACCCTTTCAAATATTTCAGGTAGGCATTTACTTCCAAACATAATGCCAACAAACCCATAAAACAAAAATATATACACAACATTCCTACCTAAAATGAAAAGACTCACTCTATTTTGCATCACTCTATGAAATGACAACCAACGTAAAGATGCACACTGTAACTTTTTTGGTGGAGGGTCTGGCAACTGTTTTTGTCTCCATGGAGATGTTAGTCATTTACCTGAGATGTTCCACAGTACGGCATTAAACACATCAATCTATCATTTATTCAATTACAGGCATTTTCATTGCCAAAATATCTCTTGAAGTAGATGCATTCTTACGGTAAGTAGTGTTCCCTGTCCACAGATCTGACCCGTAACATAATCTGGAGGCATCGCTTGCTAGTCTCCATGGAGAGAGATACGTTTAGTGATACTATGGAACATTCAGTGCAAAGAAATAATATATCTTTGGAGCGCTGCAGGTGGCTTACTTTCCAATATGTACTTGTAATTCACACTCACTAAAGTAGTACACACCTAAATCGATGAAGACATCGGTGTCCAGTTTCTCAGCTCGGACACTCTGCAGCTCGTCCAGGTCCCGGTCCGGTCCCTGGAGCAGAGAGTAGCTGTGATCGGCCTGTACCATCAGCGCCTCGGGGCTCTCCATGTGGAACTCTGTGGGGGTGGGGGGTGAGTGCACCGGGCTGGCCTGGGAGTAGCTCGGGCTGGGCACCATGTCGCTGCTGCGGGGGCTGTTCTGGTGCCCCCCTCCGCTGCTGTCGTCCGAGATGCCGCTGTCACTGCCCAGAGGAGAGTGAGAGGGGCAGAGCGCATCCATGTCCTCGTCCAACAGGCTGGATAGGAAGTCTTCAGTGTCCAGGCCCGGAAGCATCTGTGGAAACATACGTGTAATACAAATATAATGTAGGTGACTCTTTATAAGAATTACTATTTTTTGTGATATTTTTATTCTATTTAAGTCACAGTTTACCTGCTATATATTTTATTCCATATGCAGTACTGTACGTAATCATATTTATAGCCACTTACTCTACATAATAGTGTTGTAGCCTTGTATTTTTGCTCTACTTGCAGTGTTGTGTTACATTTAAAATCAATTTCTAAATAGTTATTTATTTTTGTATTGCACATTACTATTCTCCTGCTGTTCTTGAGCCGTTGCAACAAGGGAATTTGCCCATTGTGGGACAAAATAAAAGTTCTCTTACCTTATATTGTCTTATCTTAATAATAAAATAAACACAAGAGATTCTAACTACAAGAGATATACATACAGCCCTTTATGTAAAATAATACATATAGATATTATATGCGGATTAAAAAAATAATTTAAAACTAGCGTGCAGTGATCATGCAAATTGGTGCCAACATAACATTTTTGACAAGCAGCTATAATAAGAACATTGCAAGAGTTAAAATTTAAAATAATACAAAAAATACACTACCAGTCAAAAGATCCATGTATCTTACTTCATATATTTGATGTATTCTTGTACGTATATAAAATGTAAAAAAAAACATTCAATGAGATGGTGTGTCCAAACTTTTGACTGGTAGTGTGCATTTATATATATATTCAAGTAGTTCTCTTACATCTTGTTCAGACAGCCAGGACTCAATGAGCTCATTCCCATCTGTAAACAAAGGCCCTGTGGATCCATCTGCTCCGTCTTGGAACAGCAGTCCTAACAAGTCTGTCCCCTCCATGTCTGGGAGGTCTTCAGTCACCGACATCTGCAGCAAAAATCTGTAGATACAGACAATAAAAGCATGCGTTACGTCAGAAATACATCTTATTCTACGTGGCATGTTATTGCAATGACTGAGATTCCAGTTCCTGGCGATAGGGGGCACTGCAGCGATGATATTGTGAAGAAGAGTGGTAAGCAGGTAACATGTTTATATAGGTTTGCACAGAAGGAAATGTTAAATACAGTCTCTCTTGTATAGTTTTCTTGTAAGAGCAAAACAATGCAAAAATAAAATAAAATAAAAACTTAAAAATGCAAAAAAGGAAGCTTGCCATGGCCTGATTTACTGCAGTGAATTGGTCATTGAATGGTCAGTGATTTGGTCATTATCATTACATTTTAATCATTTTATCATTTATTATTTAGGCCCACAAGTGTCTATTGTAAGTATCCTATAAATACTTCACAACCATGCACAGTTCTATTAGGAAGGTTAATTTGGAA
>KN470089.1:34846-73361 GCA_000787095.1 Periophthalmodon schlosseri
GATTTTTACTTTTATCATATTCTTTGCAATACATGAAAGCTGGAACAATATATTTTTTGGCTCAGTATTTTTCATGGGGACTTTTTATTAGCAATAATGGGGACATTTGTGGTTTTTTTGGTGTAATACGATAAGATTTGAGCTGTGGAGGGGTGAATAAGTAACTTTAATGACTATTGCTTCATTTCTGCTATTTATTTATTGCAGCTCAAGCCTTTTAATTTATACTGTATGCAATAAAATAGTTTCAATATTATCATTTATCGTGGTATTTCTTTCATTTCAAAATGTGTTATCGTGACAGGTCTAATGTTTTTACTACTTTTAATCATACTAATAATGTAATAACCACTGATGACATGAGATAATCTTTCTATTGATGTAATAATGTAGTTATATACTCAAGTTATAGCCTAATAAATTCACTAATTCAACAAAAATAGGCTATATATTTGATCAAATTAATATTATAGGCTATGCTGTGCTGGTTACGTGCACGTATAATACAGTATTATGTAAACAGCACAGCTACAACATTGCATCAGGTCAGAATTTGTGCATGACCTCATCTTTACTGCGCCCCGCCCCCACGTCCGCATGTCTTTGTCACGAGCTGTCTTACGTGTCACAACAAATACATGTTAAGATAAAACATTAAATCCCTCTTAATATTGTCTATTTAAATATTGCATTGCCCGCAGCGTAAAAATACAAATAAAGTGTGTGAGTGTGGAATGGAACGTAATGATTCCTGGATTGCTCTGCACCACGCTGAGTTGCAGACAGTGGGCTACAGTAGACCACCAGAAAAAAAATAAAAAATCCTGACCTACATTTTATGCAGTGACCCACTAAGGAGGAAAATGCAGGTAAAACACATCCACGTTCACCTACAGTCGTCCTTTTCAATAAACTACAAAGGGAACTACAAAAGGATCATGTATTTAACCAATTGGCTATGCCGTTTGTGTTAAAATCCTGACTTAGATCGCCACAGAGGGTGTGGTCTTTATTGGGACAGCTAAGCACGTTATCTGCGTTTCCCACAAAGAATCTTGATGTAAAATTCTTACCGTTTTATCCCCAGAAGTCAAAATACCATTCACATGAGGTGGTCCCGTGGTGTTTGGGTTGTCTATGTGTCGTTTGTTCGCTGATACCGCCTACTGCCACTGCGCTTCCGATGAAAGCACCTTCCAACAAGGCAGAAATTGCGTCACGGCGCAGAGGCGGAAGGGGCAGGTCTGTCTTCCGCTTGCCTTGAGGGCTTCTGGGAGTTGTAGTCCAACAAGAAGAACAAGCGTAACTGTCTCTTCTCTGCACATTTTATCCCCTCAGGGGCACATTAAATAGTATTGCATTTGGCAAGTCACAGCCAGTGGGCTAGTCTTTAATGTTTTTATTCGTTTATTTGATTTAAGGTGGGCATGAACATGACAGCAGGTAAATAAAAACATGTTTAACCAGTAAACCTCACAATAATGCAATTATTCTGTGTTTTAACTGATCTCATAATCATGAAAGAGAAGACACCGAGTCTTTACTGTAGCAACTTGCTGATAATTGGCTGATGAAGCATAAGGCTTTAACTTAATAATAATAAATAGGCTGTTTGTGTCGTGATATGGATGTTCTTTTTGTCGTTGTTGACAAAATCGAAGGACCATAATCAACATTCTCACAGAGACTAGTTAAGTTACTATAAAAGTTATGAAATCCCAGATTTCAGAAGCTATGGAATAATTCAACCTTAGTATGTTTTTATACTGCTAGACTGCAATGCTGGATTTTCTACTCAACATCATGCTGCCACGGCCTAGACATTTGTTTCCAAGCAAAGATTCTACAGAATGACACAAAGTTTGGACGTGTGTCGTAAACTCCGGTACACTTTTAGTCTCTCTTTCTTGTTGGCGCTTGGGGGGACTTGCGTGACGACAGGCACAGTGTCCACGGCCCTCCTCCTGTGAGCGCGGTGCAGCAGGATCCTGTACACCCCTGTGATGGAGCTGCGACCGTCTTTGCCCTGGTTGTTTAGGATATGTTCTGATGTGATTCCTAATGTCTCTAATGATGCTTTCACGTCCCTCTCCTCATCTGTCAGTTCGGACGGTTCACTCTCTGCCAAGTACGACGGGTCCAGTTTGAATGGCTCCATGGCTCTTGGAAAGTCCACGGGTAGCAGCCACTCACATCCCATCATCTGCTCCACTGTGCAGCGGTCACTGGGGACTGGCTGAAGAATCCCTCGGATGAGTCTCTGGCACGGCTCGGAAACCCAAGGGGGGAGCACGTACGCCCCCTCCAGGATGCACCTCTTCAGTTTGGCCACGGTGTCCGCTCTAAAAGGCATGCTCCCACTCACCATAAAGAACAGCATGACTCCCAGCGCCCAGATGTCAACGTAAACGCCCAAATAATTCTCGTCCCGGAAGAGCTCGGGTGCGGCGTACGGAGGAGAGCCGCAGAACGTGTTTAGGGTCTCGTCACGGCGACTCAGGGTGCTGAAGCCGAAGTCGCCCACTTTGACACAAGAGCTGCCGGTGTAGAACACATTCTCCGCCTTTAGGTCACGGTGGATGATGTTGTTTTCGTGCTGAGGAGGAAAACATAAAACATGAGTAAAAGTCAAATTATTAGGAATCATTTTATGGATATACTCAGTGGTGGTACGTAACAAAGTGCTGTACTTAAGTAAAAAAATTAGGTATCTATACTTCACTTGAGTACATTTTACAGTGGATACTTTTTATTTTTACTTCACTACATTTGAGAGCAGGTGTCTGTACTTTCTCTACTACATTTTTGAACTGGCCTAAAAAGTAAAAGTATTTTTTATTATTGTTTGAGACCTGGTGAAAAGGCTCAGGGTTTATTTTTAGCACGTTCATAATTTTAGAGACCTGGTGAAAGGCTCAGGGTTTATTTTTAGCACGTTCATAATTTTAGCAAACAAAAATAACAAATAAAAACAGCTAGAAAAAAAAAAACTTATTCAATTGTTTCTACTAAACAAAATACAGCACAAATCAAAATCACTACATTTGAAGCCTGGAGGGGACCGACCTGTTACCCTTTACATGAAATGCTTTTCCTTTTTACAAGTACATCTTTAAACAGGCACTTTAATACTTTTACTTAAGTAGACTTTTTCATGTGATACTTTACTTACGCTTGAGTATTTTTTTGCTTTGGTATCTGTACTTTTAATTGAGTAACAAAATTGAGTACTTCTTTCACCGCTGGTTATACTTAAGTGCATACATGGTGGATTTCCATTCGCTGTGGGGTGAGATAAGATACGCTTTATTGTCCCCGTAGGGAAATTTGTGCTGCTTTTGACTCGTCCTCAATGCCGCTGGGCCAACCTGTCAGTAACCATCTTCAGATCTTGAGCTAGGCTTGGTCAGGAGTCCCTTTTGGGTTGTATGTTTGGGGACATAACCTAACCATAGTTACTACTTACCAGACCTGAATCTACTGCCTAACCCTGACCTCCTTTAACCCACATCTTAACTTTAAAGGGCCCACATTACGCCATTTTCTGATCCATGTTATAATTTCCTCATCACAAACAGACCTGGAGTTGTGTTTTGTTTCATTCACACATGTTTAACACACAAACCCTGCATATTTAGGCTGAGTTTTTCTCTCAAACAGAAAACACTCTGTTCCACCTTGTGATGTCATGTGGTGATACAGGAAGTGCTCCACTGTGTTTTTAAACTCCATACACTTTCACTAGAATAAGTTGGAAAATTTCAGCCCTGGAATTGCTGATGTCTATTGAACTAAAGGTAAAAGGTAGCTGTTAACTTGAAAACTACCACTTCATGACATCACAAGGTGGAACAGAGCATTTTGAGCTTTGGAGATGTAGACAGACTATTAATAAAGTGTTACTCAAACATGTGAATGAAACAAAGCACAACTCCAGGTGTTGTGTTGGTGATCAGTGATTTTTGTCTCCATAAAGGAGGCAGGTCCCTGTGAATTGAATGTGTATCCATGTGTTTCAGAATAATGAAAAATTAGGGCCGTAGCCACAGCGCTTAACAATTTAAAACAAAATATATCTTTTGAATGGTGAAAAGTCTTCAAAAAATCACATATGAAATTCAAATGAAACCCGTGAATACAGATTTTAGTCCCAACAATGTGATAAATAATAGTATTGGTAGTTTTTCAGATTCTAGATATTATTGGACTATAAAATGTTGTGATGTCACCTGAAACCCAACTATCAGATTTGTGTGTGTGCTGACCATGTGTTTAACAGCAGACAGAATTTGTGCGAATACAATCTTGCTGTTGGCGTCCGAGAGTTTTCCTTCTGTGGTGATCTTGGTGTAGAGCTCTCCGCCTCCTGCGTACTCCATCACCAGGTGCAACCGCGACAGGGTCTCTACAACCTGAGGGTATAAGGTGAAAGAATTATTTTCTGTTCAATTTGAAAGCACATTCCTGAAATACATCTGGACACACTCGCACCATGGCAACCAAGCCATGCTCAGAGTTGGTTGCGGTGTTAAATAAAAACTAATACGAAAATTGTGGTTAAAACTATGACTAATATTACGTACATTTTCATCAACTGAATGATAAAACCTAAACAGGCCTAGAGGAAATGAACAGGTAGAGGCTAGATCCAAGTTCCACTTTTCAACTGTCCCATGAAGCACTGCAATAGTTCAAAATGAAAATATATGTATTTTCTGGTTGAAAACATGAACTATTAAGGATTTAGTTACTTTACTAGAATGATTTTTTCAGACTAAAACTAGGCTACATTTAAAAAATGATTACACCACAGTCAGTGAGAATTCCAATGGCTAACTGTTGTGCGTTAATATTACATAACGCACAAGTCCGGCAACAGTTAAATCACATTCTATATCACTGCTCTCCGGCCATCGCCATGACATCGCCATAGCAACAAATGCTTCACTGCTCTGAGTTGAATGTAGAGACTAGATTTATGTAAAACACTGAAATAACTGGCATTTACAGACAGTGAACAGGCTTTTCCATTCACAGGTGAAACGTTTTAGTTTGTAGCCATGATAACAGCGCATTAAACGACTTAGGGCCATGTGTTATGCAGTTTTAACACTAAAACGCAGAGCTTAAAACTGTATAACTCCTCGTTATTTAATGCTTACTTATTTGATAAAATCTTCACTGAAACAGAAAATATATATTGTAGTAAAAAAATAAGACTAAACTAGAAATACATTTCTTGTCAAAATGAATGGCTCTATTATGGAGGGATCTGGATCTGTGTCCGCTATTGGCCAATACAAGACCCACTTACAACATCATAAAGTGCTGTGTGTTTACAGGTTATACTGTAGTAGTTATTTGTGTCTCTATGAGGTTTTTCCAGAGTCACGCTAAAATGAATAAATATTTAAAGATGAGGCAGTGGGCAGGGAGCTACAGGTGGATGTAGCTTAATAAACATTAAAGCAGCGTTACAAAACTGAAGTATTCTACATATACAAATAACTGGGTAGTGTATATAATGTGCTTTTTCCTCAGTACATAGCACGCCTCACTTTGGGGAGAGAGCAGTTTCCTACAGTTTGGTTGGCCTCATAGACGGTATATATAAATGGACATAGCTAACCTGCTAGCTGCTGTGTTCCAAATAGGAAGTGATCATGAGGCTCCAATTCACTTTACATTGGAAACATTGGAAACACTGTCACCCCTCTCTCCGGAACTGGTGCTGTCATTTTGGTCTTAAAATGTTCATATTAACCCACTCTACATGATCCTGGCGCACTTCTGGCTCTATCAACTCAATTCACTTCTCTCTGTAACTGCTGCAGTCATTTAGGTCTTAAAGTGTTTGTATTAACCCACTGTACATGATCCTGGCCTTTTTATTTTGCTATTGTGTCCGTAAATCAATATATGAACATTAATAACAGACGAATCAGGCGCCTTCTTTCCCTGAGGTCGCTCCCACTAGCGTTAGCAACAGGTTTAATTGACAGCGTTGGTAAGTGCCCACTCCGTGCTAAACAAGCGGTGCGGGTGGGAAGGGGCGTTACCTTCATCAGCCTCGCTCTGGATTGGCTCTTTGGTTCCTATTATACTCGTGGTCAGTTTTTCAAATATGGAACTTGGCTCCAAATTCGCCCTTATAACTGCTAGGCTTGATGAGCTTCATTTGGCTGGAGCTGAACTCTATGGGTGACGTCACACCCCTTAGTCCACTTCTTTACACAGTCTATGGCTGGCCTTCTATGAGTGTGTACAATAGATGTTATGTGCTGCTCAAACCTCATAGAGCCGGATGATGTTGGGGTGATGCAGTTTCTCCATGCTTGAAATTTCTCTGGACAGTAGCCTCTGTGTTTTCTGGTCCAGTTTGGTTTTGTCCAGGATCTTAATGGCGACTTTGTCTGGTTAAAAAGAAGAAGAATGGTTTGAATTATTGTAAACTAATCATGAATTCAAAAATGTGGCATTATGGTATGAACATAGAGTTTATGAGAACACTGAAAAATAGCAAGGTTGTTTCCGATATCTTATTTATTTAACTTTTATTATGAAGCTTATGTGTATGTTTATGTGTATTTTCTAAACAACAACTGCATCCTCTAAATGATTTATGGCCAATCGGATCAAAATGGCTGCTGTGTAACTGAACACTGAAAAGTTCTTCGGTGATAAAATGGTGTGGAGATATCTCATTGTGTATCAGTATGCATTATTCACAGTGGCATTAGGCTCACTTTCAGTTCACATAGGTTACAGAGGGAGATGCTTTTAAACCATAATGTAGCTCAGATTATTTTAAAGGGGATGCACTGATCCAACACTGGTATGGGATATGGGCGCCAATACTGAAAAATGTGCTGGAACGGATGTCAGCTTCCAAATATCGATTCAGCCGATATCCAGGTTTGACAGATAAATTGATGTAATAAAACTGTTAACTGGTCGTAGTTGACCCTGAAAGTCTCATAATGTTTGAACTTTTATTTATACAAAGCTGTTCTGTAGTTACTTGAGGATAAATAACAGCTTTTTAAACATAAGGAGGAAATAAATGCTGTTTTCAGTCTCTGTACTGGTATCGGTTGATATCGGGTATCGGCAGACACTTAAAGCCATAGTATCAAAAACGGTATCGGACTTGAAAAAGCTGGATCGATGCAGCCCTGATTCTTAGATGACCAAATGTACCCACTTTATACAGATACAGACCTTATCCTACACATGTGCAAACAGAAAACATGGAGCAGGTCACGTTCACTGCCATGCTTCCTCTCACACACAGGTACAATCATTCCCCTTGCACCCTCCTGTCTTTGATGAGGCACGCAGCAATTTTAGCCGTCGCTACGGAAACTGGAGATCTCTAATCAATCAGTCTGTTCAAGGACAGCAGACATTCTGTCTCATTGTGGCTGAATCAGCCCTGGCCAGGCCCACAGATCCTCATTTGTTGATTGCAACATAACAACGCACTTGTGAGTCTTGTAGCCCATTGATGAAAACAGCACATCAGCCAAATTATCACTTCAATCTAATAAAGGGAAGATGGAGAGGGGAGGGAGATTTCACATCTAATGTTTACACTGCCTTATAAAGCAGAGCACAGGTCATGTGATCAAATCTTTATCTAAAGCCTCCATCCTGGTTGTGCAATAATAAAAGAACATTCTTAAACATAATAACAACGATGCCCACCTTTCGTGAGGGCATGAATCCCCAGCTTCACATGGGAGAAGTTCCCACAGCCGATTTCTCCTCGGATTTTATAGAAGCCGATTCTTCTTCCAACGGTCAGCTCCCGGACCACTCTGAAACACATCACCATTTAACCAAGTTTAATTTAATGCAAATCCTGCTTGTTCTTGTAATGAGACCATTAGATTTTAAATATGTACATCACATAGTTTTAGTTTTGACGCGTCCTGGCTAACGTACCGGTCATCTTGGCACATGTCGAGGTTGAGCCTCTCCAGGGGCGTGAGGCGGCGAACCGTAGCTCCCTCGTCGTCTGTGTTGATGTCGGAGCTGTCCTGTTGGCTGCAGCGGCTGTACCTGTGAACAGCGCCCCCTGCAGCTGTACTTGAGCCCTGTACTGAGTCTCCATTAGAGTCTGCATTGTCGGGGCCGGTCACAGAGCTGCTCCCTGAGGGTCCGGACGCTCTGGAGGTTCGGGAGGCCTTGGCGGTGCTCTCAGCCTCCTCTGGGCTGTTGTCCACAGGGCAGACTGCGGTCATCCTGCGGAGGGCGCCCAGACTAGACCGGGATTAACTCATGGCTCCCACTGGAGATAAGACAAGAGAGCGAGATCTATACTTAGTGTGACTTTGAATACCAAGGAGATTGTGTGGTTTCCAAGAAAGTGCCTGGACACAAAGAAGGAGACTGTTACTAGTCCTCATTATCTCACATCCTATTATCTCCAGCAGAACAGCAGGACTGCTTTATAAAGTGAAAATTTATACAACCTCCAAATAATACAGAAGAACCACAGTGATGCTTGGTTGGTTTATTCAAATGAGCAATAAATAAATAAGAACACTAGCAACAGCACTATATAAAATAACAGAACAACCATAGACTGTATATATAAATTCCAATTCACTTTACATTAGAAAACTGTCGCCCCTCTCTCCGTAACTGCTGCTGTCAGTCTCGTCATTTTGGTCTTAAAATGTTCATACTATCCCGCTCTACATGATCCTGGCATTTTTATTCAGCTATTGTGTCCATAACTCAAGATATGAACATTAATAACAGACAAATCAGCGCCTTCGATCCCCGAGTTCGCTCCTCCCAGCATTAGCAACAGGTTTGATTGACAGTGTTGCTAAGCGCCCGCTCCCTGCTAAACCAGTGGTGCAGGGCAGGAACAGCCTCGCTCCAGATTGGCTCTTTGGTTGCTATGCCAGCCTCGATGAGCTTCATTTGACTGGAGCTGAACGCTATGGGTGACGTCACACTCACTTAGTCCACTTCTTTATACAGTCTATGAAAACAACACACTATATACTAAACCTAGCTATTTTCATATAGATTTAAATAAGGTAAAGTATCATGGATTTTTGTTCATAGTTTCAAACTAAACTCACCTTTAGATATATATATTCACAAAGCAGCGAACCTCTCCCAGTCTCCACTATGTCCTACATCCTTCTTATAACCCTTTAACGCTGTCTGAGGCCTCAGCAGTGCCCAGGTCCAGTGGCAGGTGAAGTGGCAGGTGAAGTGGCAGGTGCAGTAGGATGCATGCTCCCTGTAGTTGGTTCTCCAGAGGGTCCTACAGTAGCCTTGGGGAGTTTCCTGTGTATAAATAGGACACTCTGGTGGAGGAGGGGGGATGAGGAATGGAGCAGAGGATAACAGATGAGACTGACGGGGGCTGTGCTGGGAGGTAACCTGTAAAACAACACAAGGCATTCAAGAGAGGAGTTTAAAAGTGACCTGTGTGGAGCGTGAGGAGATGCTGGGAGGGTAAATGTTTTTGTTGATACATGTCTGCAACTTTCTAATTGTGTATGTGTGCATCTCTATTTTTATATTTATCATTTTTGCTTTATATTAATATGAAATGTTTTATAAATATTTGAATTAAAAGAAAGTGGCCCAGTTGTATAATATAAGCTAGTGATATAGACTAATACTAATTGGGAAACTGATCTTGCAGTGAAGAAATTCACTGCACTCGGATGGCAGCACTTAAACTGCAGAAAGCAATGGGAATGTGCGTGTAATCCAACAACAAGAAGTAAAAAATAGATTTACTGAGAATCATACATGGAAGTAAAACAATTAAAATAATGTGGAAAATATATATAAAAATTGGCAGAACTGTATCTCATAACTACAGCAACTCTTCAAACTGATCTAGTATGTGTTCATCATTAATCACTGAGACCTGGCCCATACCAGACTAATTGTACAGTACTTCACCCAGTAATTGAACAAGCTGCAAATAGGCCATGGTTGCCATGAACACCATATAAACAAATTATGTTAATTGTTCTGTATGTCCCAGACACACAGAACCTGGAAAGAAAACCCCAATCCCAGTAAGAGTCATGTTCAGGATCAGCTGGTCAGAACTTGTGAACCTCTTGGTAACTGCGGAATTCTGGGACAGCAGAATTGGCCCTGATAATAGATTGCTCTAACTGTGGGATAAATGCTTTCATAAGCCTAGAAACTTTTAAAACACCAAGATGTAATGTAGACCCCCAAATAATAATAATGACAACAACAACAACGACAATAATATCTGTGTAATCCCTCAGTTGTCCAGGTCTGATCCATAGCAAAAGACAAAGTCTAAATCTGTCAACTGGACAAATTGTTGTAGGAGTAAAGACGTTTCACTGCTCATCCAGGCCGCTTCTTCAGTTCTAGTCAGATTACTGGTGGACACTGCCTTATATCTACCTGAAGGGAGGGGCTAACTACACTGAAACTGTAAACAGCTATTGTCTCCAGTTTCGGCCTAACGAACCTATTCAACCTTTAACGACCCCCTATTGTTCTCTTTGTTCCTATTTGTTTTGGGTCTGAGGATGAATCATAGATCTGTGAGAGATTGTGTCTCAGGCCTCCATTCCTGTTTAAGGAAGGATTGTCTTTCCTAACAAAAATTGATTCTTTAACTCCCCTCTCAAACCATTTCTTCTCTCTGGCTAAGATCTGTACCTCACCATCTTCAAAGGAGTGGTTAGTGTCTTTCAGATGGAGATGTACGGCGGACTGGGGCCCAGAGGAGCTCTCGCGACGGTGTTGGTACATTCTCTTGTGGAGTGGCTGTTTAGTCCCTAGTAGAAAAAAGTAAAAGAAAAAAGTTAAATCTGTCAACCGGACAAAAAGTTGTAAGTGAAGACATTTCGCTGCTCATCAAGGTGCTTCTTCAGTTCTGGTCAGATTGCCGGTGGACACTGCCTTATATCTATCTGAAGGGAGTTTCTGTCTTAAAGTGTTGTAGGTTTGAAATAGACCGGAATCTCATACTGTCTGAAAATTCTCTTTTTCAAGAGTTTTTCAAACACACCCGCTGTGTAAGGAATAGTTACACCTCTCCTTCTAGGTTCATATTCCCTGTTGCGAAACGTCTTCACTCCTACAACGATTTGTCCAGTTGACAGATTTAGACTTCATCTTTTGCTAATAATAATAATAATAATAATAATACATAGGATTTTATATAGAGCCTTTCAAGACACTATTACAATTACTATTGGAAGCGAGACTGCCACTCTGCACCACCGGCTCCTCTGACCACCACCAACGCTGACACCCACACATCACCCTAAACAACAAAAGAATAATTGTTATATAGCTGATCAGCAAAATAAAGATTGATTGCAGCCGTGGCCGGTACAGTGACATCTGATCCTTCACTGTCTACAAGAGTATTCATTTGATCTGCAAGGGGTTGAGAAAGCATCTTCACAGCATGTATAAAGATAATTACTTCCATCCTAGCTTTCAAAAAACTTGGATCACCCTAGACACACCATTGTTGAGTCACTGTAGACAAGCAAACCAATCTCTGGTATAGATTTAACCAAATGTATCAAAAACTGATCTATAACTTTACTTAGACCCTTCGTCAGATCACAATGACAACAACAGCAACTTACATACATGGAAAGTCAGTATTTTAGGAAGCTACGATATAAAAAAAATCTGCATTATAGTGGTGTTTCAAATTAGATTTAAACTAACATATAACGGTAAACGGTCATATTTTTATACAGCACTTTTCCACCTTCAAAGCACTCAAAGCACTTTACGTCAAGGAACCACTCACCCATTCACACACACATTCACAAACCAGTGTACGCAGGCACTGGGGGCCGGACGAGTTAATTGTCTTGCCCAAGGACACAACGACGGCATTCATCTGTGGGAGCTGGAATTACTGCGACACACAAACAACCCAACAAACCAATGAAGACACAGAAACAGGACCATACTTGTTAATATTACATGCTGGGTCAGGTCACATGTCCTCTCCCATTCAGATCTACATTAAGATGAATGAATCGGTGTTGTAAAGGGAAAATCAAAGCCATTCAGATCTGTGAGACCAGCTCTGTCTTCAAACACCTCTGGGCTGCTCCTATGAATAAGGGAGCATTGATGAGGGGAACCAAGGGCACTGCTAACGACACTCACACGAGAGGTATCCACTTAAAGCACAACGCAGCACAATGTAGATAGACTTTTATGTGGCTACGTTTAAAAAAAACTCATGGAAAATGCACAGAGAAATGACAGACAACATGAATCACAAACAAATTTAAATTGGTAGTTGAATGGTGGTGATATTCTCATACTAATCATAATATAGTTGTTTCCCCTCAGTATTTACATTAAGTTGTTTTTGGAGTGATTCGTGCATATTTGAGCAATCTTTAATCGCTTATTTTCAAAACGCCATTTTGCCGATCAATCCCTGCTTTCACCGCCACCGGTACACGCCTACCGTGACGTACTTACTTCGTTCTCCATTTTTATTTTCTTTATTGGTGATACGCGCAGGATTCCGCTGCATAGTCAAATGCAATGAAAAAAAAACCCGCCACGTGACCTGCAGCTCCACGGGAGGAGCCGACAGCTACACGGCTCTTTGTTGCGACGACGTTCACGGCGACGTCAGCTCCCATTGGACCGCAGTTTTCTAACACGGAAGTCAGCTGACGCGTTTCTTTTATTAAGCTGTTTAGGTGAATATTGCGATTTAAAATGAAATTATGACAGAGCAGACACAAGCACAATAGGTATGATCTAAAAAGTCGCAAAGGGCTGCAGTTATTTAGGTGACAGAATCTCCTGGAATAAAACACATCCGGTCTCCATGGCGTCTTATACTGTGTTCATGCTCCCAGCCCTAGTTTAGTTTAAGTCAAGACATTAGGGTTGAATCAGTTTGGACAAATATCTAAACACATTTTTCTGACAAATATGGCACTTTCAGATTTCAGATGTATAAGTTAAATAGAATAGAACTTTAACAGAAACAGTTCACATTTTAAACACGTCAAGGAGCAATATTATTTGACAAAATATACATTTGAACTGCTAAACTAATACCCATCCCATGTATTTCAGAATATGTTTGTTCGCCCCTCTCTCTGTAACTGCTGCTGTCAGACTCGTCATTTTGGTCTTAAAATGTTCGTATTAACCCGCTCTACATGATCCTGGTGTTTTTATTTCGCTATTGTGTCCGTAAATCAAGATATGAACATTAATAACAGACAAATCAGGTGCCTTCCGTAAATCAGATATGAACATTAATAACAGACAAATCAGGTGCCTTCTTTCCCCGAGGTTGTTCCCACTAGCGTTAGCAACAGGTTTGATTGACAGCGTTGCTAAGCACTTCAACAGCCACACCAAACGCTATGAGCTAAGAGCCAGCTATTTTTTTACATAATAAAATAATTTGTTGTTTGCAGTGGAAATGTTGTTGTAAAATTAGCTAGCAAGATTATGATATTTCCAAACAATATAAAAATAAAATTATAACAAAATAAAATTATAAAAAATAAAATAAATAGATCTTTCTCCTAAATCATTCACACCGAATGCTATAATTACATACCATTAAAAATCATGCAGAGAGCCATTTTACTGAGCTGGAACTGACCTGGTAGAAAAAGCAGAGTCCCCATAGAGCAGACCTAAACCCGGCTAGCACATAGCATTGTGTTTTGCCTCATGGATAACAGCGCTGTTGGTTGCCTAGCGATGGATGCTGACCAAGTGTGTTTGTTTGTCTTTTTTCTGGCTGAGGATTAGGCATTAACCGGCACTCGGGCTCAAGAAGGAAGAGGCCGCTACAGAGGAATCATGTGCTCACTGGACACGGAGAACACATTCTATAGCTGTAGAAGCAGAAGAAATAGTATGAATAGTAAGAATAGGTTGATAATGGACCAATGAATGGATTTTTTGGCATTGACAAAAGGTTCATATTGTCAGAAACATAACCTAAATCTTTATATTAATGGTCAAACACAGCCGTCCTTAAAGTCAGCCCTAAACAGCCCTAAAGCAGAGGGAGATTCTCGTGTGGCTAACCTCGCACAGCATGTACTGTTTTTCCCTTGGGATCACATGACAGCAACCGCGTTCTTATTATGAATGGATGTTGGCATTACATTACTATCTGTATTCTGGTAATCTTCGGGTGCCTGGGTTTCCTAAATGCAGCGCTCTGACTTGGTTATGTTCATATTTTTATCTCAAAAACCTGTTACTAGGGCACTTTTGGACGAGTACCTTTAGTTGGGACCAGGCCAAAACACTATCGCTCCCATTACACTCCATTATAGATAGTGGCTGGACCCTCCAAAATCTTTCCCGAATCCAAAAAATCTAATTAAGCCTTGGACAGCTCACAGTAAGCCAATAAAATAATAACGTTTAGTCAAAGAGCTCATCTATCAAAGATACAGCTTTTAATATGTGAATTTTCTGCTGTTAAAGCAGGTGACGTCAAGTGCACAAGTCAGGTAGGTTTTGACTTGATCTGTGTATTTTTCAAAAAACTTTTGAGACGACCATATGAATGCCTCATAACTACTGCTATATTTTAAGACATGCAGAAATGGGTTTAAATGGCAAATTATGACTGAATTGTGTATAACTGCATTGCATATTGTACAGTCCATTACCCAGTGGTATTCCAGTATTGTTTTAAAGAAGCCCTATTGTGCTTGTGTCTGCTCTACAGTTATAATCTATGACACCGTGGATAATTGTTAATATTTGTACATTTAAAATTGCAATATTCATCTAAAACGACTTAATAAAAGAAACAAATCCGCTGACTTCTGCGTTAGAAAACTGTGGTGCCCAATGGGGCTGACGTCGCCGTAAAACGTCATCACAACAAAGAGCCGTGTAGCTGTCGGCTCCTCCTATAGAAAACTGCAGATCACGCTAGTGAGCAGCGGATTTTTTTTGTACCAAAATGACTACGCAACGCTGCTGAATCCTGTACATATCACTGATTAAGAAAATAAAATTGAAGAACGAAGTAAGTACAGAGCAGTGGGCGTGTGCCGGTAACAGTCAAACCAAGGCAATATGGTGTCTTGAAAATAGCTGATTAAAGACTGCTCAAACATGCACGTATCACTCCAAAAACAACTTTGAGTGAGTAAATATTGAAGGGAAACAACTATAACCCAGTTAAACGCCTTGAAAATTCAATTTTACAAAATAGGTCTGCTTTAATTAAAGTCTTAATTGCTAAAGGCTATAGAAAATAGATAGGGGTGTCAGACCACATTCATTATACAAGAAACAAGTAGGTCCTTACTCACCAGTCGTGTGAGGATCCCTGAAGGCATCAGCCACTTCAGTGGCTCAACAACGGAAAACATGAGAGCTCCATCCCATCTGCTGCACCTGTGGACCCATAATGTGTTATAAAAACATCAAAAACGACTTGAAAAAATCAAATTAAACATAGCTTATGTCTAATGTGTTATAGACATCAACTATTATACAAAATATTTCACACTAATTAAAACCTTTGTCCTGTTTTTTGCTACATAAAAGCAGGTGGTTAAAAGTAAATGTACAATTTTAAAAAGCTAAATTAATTCTATTATATTAATCGGTTTATTTTCATTTTAGGTTAAACCCATAGACTGTATAAAGAAGTGGACTAAGTGAGTGTGAGGTCACCCACAGCGTTCGGCTCCAGTCAAATGAAGCTCATCGAGGCTAGAGCAGTTATAGGGGCCAATTTGAGGCGAGTTCCATATTTGGAATTCTGACTGTGAGTATCATAGCAACCAAAGAGCCAATCCGGCGCGAGGTTGTTGAAGGTAAAGCCCCTTCCCGCCTGCACCGGTGGTTTAGCACGGAGCGTGCACTTAGCAAAGCTGTGAGTCAAACCTGTTGCTCATGCTAGCGGGAGCGACTTCGGGGAAAGAAGTGTGTGTATGTATGTTCATATCTTGATTTCCAGACACAATAGCGAAATAAATATGAACATTTTAAGACCAAAATGATGAGTCTGACAGCAGAAGTTACAGAGAGAGGGGTGACAGTGGAGCCAGAGTCAATGGAGTTGTAAGTGCGCTTTCTATTTGGAACATGGTGGCTAGCAGGTTAGCTATGTCCACTTATATATACAGTCTATGGTTAAACCTAAAGTATTACTTTAATACTAGGTTGAAGTTTAGCACTTTAACCTAAACCACAACATACAAAATAACACAAATTACTCTATTGACCAAATCACAATACTTTTGTCTTTAGTGCTGTAAACGTACCCGTGTTTCCATCAGCTCTCACATTCCAGGCCCTGTTTTTCTCTCTGTGGGGGCACAGATATAGAAAAGGTAACACCATTCCATTCCATTGTACCAAGCACTGCACAGTCTACTCTTTAAAACAAAGCAAAACAAACACGTGGCGCTCAGGAGAAAACATGACAGTAGCTCAGTTGGTAGAGTGTTCATCATCTGAATCGAAGGTTGGCGGTGGACTCCCACTCTTGACATAAACATCATTGGTTGAGCGGTCAGATCCATTGACCCACAGGTTGACGGTGTGATTCCAGCTCCCACAGATGAATGCTGTCGTTGTGTCCTTGGGCAAGACACTTAACCCACCTCGCCCCCAGTGTCTGTGTACACTGGTGTGTGAATGTGTGTGTGAATGGGTGAGTGGTTCCTTGATGTAAAGCACTTTGAGAGTCTAGAATGTGGTAAGTGCCATATAAAAATGTGACCAAATCTGACAGGGGTAAAGTATTTAGTGATAAAAGACCTACATAACAAACATGGCTATAACGATTATTTCAGCAGTCCACTCGTCAGAGATTATTTCTGCGGTACATTGTGAATATATTTCTAAATATAGGTTGAATAAAAGGTTGAAATGTGGTTGAAGGTAGACAGAATATTTACGAATAACGTGTATTATTGATATAAAAAAAATCCCCCTTTTTTGTGACATTTTGTTTAGTGTTTGGTTGGTCGAAATATTGGGCCGATATTTGCACTTTTCAGTGTTTTGGCTATCGGGCTTAAATCTCTTGCAGAGACCGATGTTTTGTTTGGGCCAACAAGATGCCTAAAGAATGTGCTTTACGCTTTTATTTGAACACTTTACTGCGAAGAGGACACTGCACAAAGTGTGACTACACAGGTCTCATATCCACTTGGTAGTAAAACCGGTTTCTGGATGAGTTTAGTCATTTCAAATCATATAATTTGGGGAAAATAATCAAAATTGGCTCTGCATATCGGCCCAAAAATATCACCAGAGCTTATCGACAATCGGCTTCTATGGATTATAAACAATCGTATCGGCATCGGCCATGGAAAACCCCATATCGGTCGATCTCTAATTTTGATTTAATAACGATGCTGTGCAAGGACTTTTGGCATGTGTTTTAGAGTCTGTAAAGTCCAGATAACCACAATAATCACAATACAATTACAAACATTTTAATATTCGCTTAGTTACAATTCGGACTATTCGTTGCAACACTAAACACGCTGCTCTTTGCAAAATAAAGCTTCAAAACAGATAAAACGGCCCTCTTTGGTTTTATATAAT
The DNA here is from genome assembly GCA_000787095.1 of Periophthalmodon schlosseri. Taxonomy (NCBI): domain Eukaryota; kingdom Metazoa; phylum Chordata; class Actinopteri; order Gobiiformes; family Gobiidae; genus Periophthalmodon; species Periophthalmodon schlosseri. The sequence goes on from KN470089.1 coordinate 52,433, forward strand.
TTTCTGAAGCATATGGTTGGCTGATGACTCAGATTGGTGAGAATATAAATGCGACAAAATGGCATAAGGGGAGCTGAGATCTTTTGCAATATTAAGATAGTTTGCCGAAGTAATAGTTTGCTAAGGTAAAGTTAGCAGTATGTTCCTTTCTTTTCATTTGGATTTCAAAGCGTTGTATTGAAGAGAGCGCAAACGCAAGAGGTTCTGTTTCATAATGTCCGACTGACAGAGCATCAAACGCATCAAAAACAGGACTAATCAGGACTATTTCTGCTTCAAAAGTATGTTAATTTGAGCGTTTGGTCCGGTTTTCCTATGCATAGTAAGTGGTGGAAGATAAATGTGAATACTGGCTGGGGATGCTCAGGTGAAACGATTCCTCACACTAAATTAAACAGTGAGTCATACAAATCTTATCTTGAAGACAAATTGGCAGGTACAGTAGGTTTTTGGAGAAATTATGTTGCATTATGTGGATATAAAATGCACAATTTAATAAGTATTTGAACCAATTTCTGTCTATATATATTTTGTGATCAATCAGGTTTTAAAGGTTCCATATTACGCTTTTTTCTGATTTATGTTTTAATGTTGTTTCCTCATCAAAAACACACCTGGAGTTGTGTTTTGTTCCATTCACACATGTTTAACACACAAACCCTGCATATTTATGCCGAGTTCTTCTCTCAAACAGAAAACACTCTGTTCCACCTTGTGATGTCATGCGGTAATACAGGAAGTGCTCCACTGTGTTTTTAAACTCCACGCACCTTCACTAGATTTGGGTAATTTCAGCCCTGGAATTGCCGATCTCTACTGAACAAAAGCTAAAAGGAGCGGTTAACTTGAAAACTACCACTTCATGACATCACAAGGTGGAACAGAGCATTTTGAGCTTTGGAAATGTAGACAGTCTAATAATGCAGGATTTCTCAAACGTGTGTGAATGAAACAAAACACAACTCCGGGTATGTTTTCGATGAGGTAACAGCATTATAACACGGCTCAAAGTTCCCAAGAGTCAATTTCAGGTAATATAGGACCTTTAATAATTAATTATGTGATTTTAAACCCTTGCAATGATAATAAAAGCCTAAAACTAGGCTGTGCAACAAGTGCTTGTGCCAAATGCTATCACATGCATTTAAATATAAACTCTCCTTGGGGAATAAATGTAAACAGTTAATCCCAATGATATCTTTATAACTAAATCAAAATAGTAAGGATGTAAAAATATGGCTAGAGAAGAAGTTAAGGATTCGCTTGACTAATTAGCTTGTTGCGGCTGCAGGTTAAAGTTAGCTGTATAATCCATAATCAAAAGGCCAAACCAAATAAGACAGTAGTTAAATATTTGCACATTAACTGAATCGCCGTAAATGTCACTGTCTTCGGTATCGGTGCAACATAAATCTGATTTGTGAATCCGAGCCAACGGCAGTCAACGGTCATCCTCCCGTCGCAGCGCGCTAATCTTGACGTTTCCAACAACTACTCTAAAATAAAAACACATATAAAGCATAATCTTACCCGATCAGACCCTCTCTAATCCTCATAGCCGAGAATTAGCCGTTGTTTCGGTTTCTCCTCCCCGTGTTGCTGGTGATGACATTGGGCTCTCACTGCAGCTGCTCCCGGTAAAGTCTGTGCTGTGGAGAAGAGCGTTTAGCATAAATAGCACGTACGTTGACCAATAGAAAGCGAGCAAACGAAGTCGAGGTTGGGTTTTGACCAATCAGGAGCGCGGATTACACAAAAGGGGGCGGGCGGAAGTGATTATAATTCAGAACCAGGAGCTGTCCAGCAACCACCGGGATCGTACAGGGAAAGCAGCCGTGTACGTAACGCTGCGTGCGGTTAGCCGAGTAGGTGAGTAGCCTCTCCAGGACAACTTACGTGGCTAAAAGAAGTCGCTCTAGACATTAAACCTAATTTACTCTAATAGGCCTATGTTTACAGCTACTACCTGCAAATGGTAGGTTATATATGAATGTGGATTACTGAGTTTGCATTTTAAATTTTTTGTATCTGGAGTGGGATGTCACTTACCTTAAAGTACCTTCTTATAGAAATGGAAGCAGCAGTTGTTGAACCAAAAAGGAAGCACTTTTAACCACTATTACTACAGTCCTAACATATTATTTTAAAGGTCCTGTATTACACAATCCGATTCTTGTGAGCTTTAAGCCATGTTAGAACGTTGTTACCTCTTCAAAAACATACCTGGAGTTGTGTTTTGTTTTATTCACACATGTTTGAGTAACACTTTATTATTAGTCTGTCTACATCTCCAAAGCTCAAAATACTCTGTTCCACCTTGTGATGTCATGAAGTGGTAGTTTTCAAATTAACAACTACCTTTTGCTTTTTGTTTAGTAGAGATTGGCAATTCCAGGGTTGAAATTATCCAAATGATTTTAGTGAATGAAACGTAACCAACTCCAGGTATGTTTGCGATGAGGGAACAACATGCACTATGTATTAAATTGTAATTTAAATGTATAATTTGTGAAATATCACTCATTTCAATTTGAAAAATCGATTTTAAGTTCAACCAGCCAACCCATTTGGGAAAAGCCTGTACCTGTACTTTTTATGTATGTGCTTTTTCAAAAGACATGCATAACAACATCAGGCCACAAACTTCATCTTAAAGCAATGAAAATACGCTCATTGTATCTCAAAGTATCTTAATTTAATTTAACTTGTTTATATTTGTATATTAACAAGTCTTCTCTAAATAATTCTTTTTCATCAATAAACAAAACACTAAAAATCTTGCAGAGCTTTAGTATTAATGTAATATACAATCAATGGCAACTAACCTAGACAAGAACATAATTATGTCGTAATGGTGGGATGAATCAACATCGCTCTTCATCAAGAAAAGAATTGAAGCCAAGTGCCTGGTGAAAGTCTTTTGCGTTACCCGACCGAGGGCCAGCTGTAACTAACATGCAGTTCAAAGTGGAGCGTTATCTCCAGAATACTGAAAGTTATAATACAAAAGTTATTCAGTGTCTTCATACAACTACATCCTCCACCGTGACCAAGGCCCCCTCCACCTGCACCACCTGGATCTCCACCCCAGCCTGCTTCAGTCTCTCCACGTCCTCCTCGCACATCTCAGCTACCCCTTCCTCGTTCACCACCACCGTCGCCGTCTGCTCCATCTCCATCATGTGCACAGGCTCCACGGTGACATGCTCCATCTGAATACCATCCTCCAACAGTACATTGTCCCCTGCCTCCATGTTCTGTGCGGTTATAGTCAACGCAGCGGTGGCGGCGGCGTCCGGGACCACCAGCTCATCGCCGGACTTGTCCTCGATGGAGTGGATGTCCTTTAGATGTTCCTTCAGTTCTTTGGGATGGGTGAACCACAAGTCACATACAGTGCAGTGGTTAGGTTTGTCCCCAGTGTGGCTCACTAGATGGTCTTTGAACTCCTCCCAGATGTTGAATACGCCGTCACAAACCTGGGTGAGGCAGACGGGGAAATGAGACAATATTTGCAATACAATGATGAAATCTTCACTAAAATTGAAGATTCGGTTTTAACAACACTAAAATTGTGGCATTATTGTTATGAAGTTAATTAGCGTGCAACTTTTCTGGCATCTATTTGTGAAAAAAGCATAAATTTGCAATAATCTAGCCTTTCCCAGTATGTTTGCATTTGATACATTTTGGTACAGTTTTTTTGTAATTTAAAACTAGTCATTCATGCAGCAGATATTTTAAGGCTAGTTGTGTTTTGTCACACTCAGAACATCAATATAAAATCAGATTGTAAACAGTAATCTGCACTTACTCAAGATGTATAGCAAAATCCATGCCTATATTTATCTATATAATTCGATTTATTGATTTTATGGGTTGTCAGTGAGAAGAACAGTCTGAACCACATAGTTAAAGTGTGCGATAAAAGCAGTGGTGTTCAGATGGAGGACTTGGCCTCTGTGTGGAGAAAAAGACCAAATCCATACTGAGCCAGCCTAACCATGTGCTGTGCTTGCAGTTTGTGCTAATGCCCTCTGGGAGGCGATGTTACCACACAAGAAAAGACCAACAGCTCAGCTAAATCTTTCATTCCTTCTGCCATAAAACGTTTCAATGAAAAGTAAATTTGCTAATGTGTCCCTGATGCACTGAGGTTTAAATGTATAGTGCATGGGTGTCCAAACTTTTTTCACCGAGGGCCACTTCTTGAAACATATTTGAAGCGGAGGGCCACAGACTGGTGGTCATATGGGGGCATTTAGAACAGTTTTGAAAGTACCAACACACCTTGAATAAGGCTTGAAACATTCATTTTAGGTCTGTATCACAATCAAATGTGTTGTTATTAAGGTTATAGTGGTAGAATTACTTAAATTTGCTATAAAAATGACAGCCTATGATCATTTAGTCCCCGGTCATAATTTGGACACCCCTGGTATAATGTATGTTATATGTACAAGATTTTATTTATGGTTTGTGCATTAGCAGAAATCTGCAAACTGAACTGCCCTTTGGGATTAATAAAAGTTGTTTATTGATTGAAAGCTGCATTTTCTGATGACTATACCTGGCATTCATAGATTTTCTTGCGCCCCTTCTTGGCTCCCACTCCATTCTGACAGGCAGTCATATGACACTTGAGCGTGCTGTTCCTTGCGAATTTTTCATGACAGTCTGGACACTCATACGGTTTTTCACCTAAGAAAGAGCAGTACAGTATTGAGAATTTTAGTGCTATTCACACATAAAAATATCTAAATAAAAAAAATGTACCTGTGTGTTTCCGTAGGTGCTCCTTAAAATGTCCAAAGTGGTCAAAGTTTTTTTGACAGTATTCACAAACATGCACTTTCTTTTGTGGTTTTTGGTTTAGCGGCAGGTCTTCTGCGTCGTAATGAAACGTGCTGACGTGCTGCTTAAGAGCGCCCTCTCTGGAGTATGCTTTCCCGCAGTGACTGCACACATGTGGTTTCTCCAGGGAGCCCTCGTGTGCCTTCATATGCTGCTTCAGGTGGTAGTACAACTTAAAACTGCGATTACATTTACTGCACCGAAATATATTGTCCACTTGAGAAATCTGGACTTCTACCACATCTACCTCCAACGATTTAGAGGCAGTTACGGTTTCCTCCTGATATGCAATTTCCTTCAAAAATACAAATCCACACATAGTAATAAATATTTATGACCTAGGTTTGCACTGTACAAAAAGTATACACACCTCTTCTAGTTCTCCTTTTTTGACAACCTGCACTGTTGGCTCCCCCTGTTGGTACTTGCTGGTGATGTCAGCAAGGAGAGCCAAAGCAGAGTCATCCGATGAAGCCTGAGAATGCTTTGTTGCCTCTATCACTTCTTCAATAGCAACATCTCCAAGTACTTCAATTTTCATCTGGATAATAGCAGAAATCACTTCTATTAAATGCATATAGTACAAAGGTTCTCAAACTGCAGTGTAGGTAAATCCTGGGTAAGTCAAAATCTTATGTATTCAGTGGTAATATAAAAAATTACTGAAATAAAAAGATGAGAAACTGACCTGTTCCCCTTCTACTGTTGGTAGAGTTTCAGTGATCACATTTGAAGTCTCTGCAATTTTTCTCTTTTTAGCCTTTCTTTTTGTCGTTAGAGCAGAACTGTCATGCGTCCTGAAAGTGAACGGAATAGATGATCTCTTTCATATCACAACATATGCTACAAAAACATTTTAGCACATATGGACACATTACCTTCCATCTAGTGCTTTAATGGCTTCCTGCATCTGAAGATACTCCGCTGCCTTCCACACATCATTTGCCTCTTCTTCTCCAGTTACAGCTAAAGTGGCAGTGTATGTAAACTCCATCAGCTGACGAAAAGCGGTATTACTGACTCCTGTAGATCAATGATAAAATAGTACAGGCATTATAAGTGATTTAAAATAACTGTATACATAACATTCGCTTAATTTGGGTTTGAACATAGAATACCTTCGATCTCAACCAGTGGCTCTTGCGTAAAATCTTGGAAGAAGTTATGGAAGAACTGACTGCAGGCGGCAAGCACAGCTTTATGGGCTCTGAACTGATGTCCTACAAATACAAAAGAAAGACAGTTATTGACGATTTTGAAAAACAATGTAAGCAGCAGCCACTTTCGCGTGAGTATTGAGGTTCAATACCATCTACAATCAAGGTAATGTCAGTGAACTGATCCAACTGCCGCTGCTCGTTCAGTTTGTCCATCATGACTTTATAATGTTCTGGATAAAGGGTGCCGTCATCCACTTCCACCTCCACCTCCGCCATAGTTAGCGGGATTCTGATCTGTAAATATTAATCAGAAACAGCACCATCAGCTTCTCCTGTCTCAGCTGAGACAACATGTTAGTCCCCAAACACGCTTTTCAACTAGTTATAAAGTAACTGCATTACGTTTTGTGTGTAGCTGAAGCAGATGATGCATACGCAAAAAGTAAACATACTATGCCATATGGGTTTCTTCCTTTATAACACATGTGTTACAGTTAGCTTCAGTGTAGCATTAGCGCTAGTCAGGTTTTGGCTTAAGTTACAGTAGCAGATAACAAAAATAGTGTGTTATACATCTATGTAAGACTTACCGGAATACCATGGAGCCATGTTTACGTTTTTGAAATACAAAAGTGGAAAAATAAGCATATACTCAGTCCCTTGAGCTCTCGATAACAGGCCTAGCATCCTCGCCATTTCGTGTTTGACCATCAACATTACGTCATCAAACCGCGCATTAAAATACTAATTTTCCAAGAGTATTTCTTGATTATAAGCACACGGAGATGTCGTTAACACTGGAAACAGCACATATACATACCTAAAGTTCGACTGTTGCACTTCTGAAGAGTAGTTTGAGAACACAAATACACCGACGCGTGTAGCGCTCTTCTCCGCTAGTAGCTCCAGAAAGGGCGGTCGTTCTACTTTAGGCCTCAATTTCCCAGAAGCCTCTGCGAACCCATGGACGCGGCGCAGCGTTGCCTGGTGACAGGTGTTCGCGTCTCTGGCCATGGGCTCATGTCCCAAACACATGAGCCCATGCAAAAAAAAAAAAAAAAAAAAAAATCATGTCCCAAAGACATGTGCGCCTCGGAAGTGCGACTGATCCGTGCAAATGGTCACCATGGCAAATGGTAACACGCTTTTTCACTGGGAAGACGCCACAGCGGCCCGTATAATTTAACACCAGGTTCTACAAGATTGAAGCAGCCGTCTACAAACTTATGTTTTATTGTAAAAAGTATCTGACATATGTATCCTCCAGAATAGAACATTACTAAGTTAAAAGAGTTAAATGTATCCAATGAAATATACGGGGGTCTCCCCGAAGAGATTTTTTTTGTAAAATAAACTAGAGTATTTCCTGCATTTTTGTGCATTTTAACAGGTTGTCAAGTTGACTAAGGAGTCCTCACAGAGGAGGTGCATGGGACCTGGGCCTCTTAGTTTTCTCATGCCACTTTATTAATTAACTTCACTGAAGTTTAACCCAGAGCCACAAGAGCGGAACAGAGAGAGAAAGGGGAGGGCTGTTCCGGGAGACGCGTGCCCGCACACACACGCACACACCACAGGGTCACGAGAGGAGAGTTTGGACTTTTAGACTAATAAGAAATCATTTTAAGTAGGCCTAAATACGGCATATTAGACTATATGTATGAGAGAGCATTATCCGCAGATTAGTTTGGCTATTTTTAATCTAAATAAATGGGTCGGGTCGGGGTTTTTTTTCTGAATATTTTTTGAAATATCATGAGTGTGGCGTGAGAGCGCGTGAAGGCGCTCAATTGCCTGATTTAGTCTCACGCCGAATGCGTGAGAGTTGACAGCCCTGGAGTCTGAAGTCTCGCTCCACATCTTCCGAAGCATTCATTGTGCAACCAAGTTACCTCGAAAGCGCGCATTGTGCAAGAGCCTTTCAAACAAATGCATTTAATCACAGTCATTGACTTTTGAACATTACCATATATGTTATAAATGCTTAATCAGATGTTATGTCAATGTGCCCTTACCATTATAAATATTGTAAATAAGTAACTCTAGTCCAGCTCATCTCTATTGTAGGCACCACAAAGTTGCTGCGTAAACTAAAATAGCCCTCTGATCATGTCAGGTCAGCAGTCCGTCCAGCTGTTGCATAGTCACACTGACAAAGTGGGTCATTTTTTAATGGCAAACTTAAAAGCCACACTATGTAACTTTTCTGGTGGAGCGTCTGCCACCTGTTTGCTCTGCCTGTAAAGTTCCACTGTATTGCATTAAACGTATCTATCTTGCATCTGTTTACTTGCATGTGTTTTATTGCTCAAAAATACCCAGAAAAGCATAAATTCAGTGAGCAGGGTCCCTCGTCTCCACAGATCTGACCTGTAACTTACCATAGTGGTGTACCTGCTTTTTTTATGCACTATTTTTTTTTTTCAGTTTCAGCAACTCAGTAATTAAATATGCTGAGCTCTACTGAATTTAAATGCTACTTTTTTATTTCCCTATTTTAACCCGTCTACTTCTTCAGTGATGTTTCAAACGTCTTAAACTGTTGGAATCAGCAGTTAGCCCGGACTGAACTTTGTCCTCCTTCCTGACAGCACAACAACAGGGGCAGGCTATAAAAGGGGGAGCGCTTGAGGAAGAGACTTGTTTTTGTTCGAGCAGTTGCAGCAGCATACAAGAGAGAAGACATCTATTACAGGGGTGAGTGCTTGCATAACGCCTCAAATCTCATCTTTTGGACTGTTCTGGTTAAAGAATAAACAGAAATTGAGAGGAATTGCTTGTTAGAAAGTGTTTAATATGCAAAAAAATAAATAAATAAATAGCCTTTCTAGCTTAACGTCATACCACCAGATTTAATGACTACGAGACCATGCATATAGAAGTGCTGCATGAATACAACTGTTTTCATTAGATTTTTTTCTTCAGTTGCACACTTATACACACAAACCTTTTATCATTTAATTGTATAGCTGACTTGACACGACACATATTGTCATTGACTTTTGCAACTTTGTTAAAAACTTTAAAACCGAGCTAGAGATGCAACCAGAAAAAATGTGTAAACCTTTTGTTGACCTTTTGTACTATCATGCAACCAATCCCTGTTTTTCTCTCCTCCCACCTTCTCTTCTTTCACTCTCCAAATGTCCCTGCCCTTTTCTTTATGGTCAGCAGATTGGGTGTGTAAAGGCAGAGCGGGGGATGTGGGCGTGGCTAAGCCTGCTCCTCGCTCTCGGCCTGCTCCATGGGGGCGGGGCTGAGAGCGAGGGAGGGGGGCCGCGCTGCCAGACGCCCCCCTCCTGGAAGATCGGAGAGGTGGAGCCCATGAAGGAGGCCATGGGCAAGGTGACTGTGGTGGCACTGTTCCAGGCCAGCTGACTTTTCTGCCTGGTGCAGGCTGGCAGGTACACACCGTGTCCTTTGTTATCTTAATGCTGCTGGATAAGGGCATGTAAGAGCAGTTACAAGTGCAAGTTAATACAAGTAAAAGGGACACAAAAGCCGAGCCAAATGGTGCAATACAGAACATGCAGGCAACCTTTTTTTTTTTTTTTTAATTTCAAAACCTATTTCGAGAAAAGGATTTATGAGTAATATACTTACAATAGGGTAGTATTCTTTTAAGACATTTCTCTTTGATATTGCATAGTTAATAACAGACATAAAAGTCTTATTTTTCATTCTCCTCTCCTTAGAATGGACAGCCTGCGCCAGAAGCTGGAGAGCCAGGGGCTTAAGAATATAGTGTACATGGTCGTCAACCACCAGGGGGCGCAAGCACAGCGCCTTCACACCCTGCTGGCAGAGAGACTGTCAGCAGACATCACACTGTACAAACAGGCAGAGGACCAGCCTGACGTGTGGACCACCCTGAATGGAGAGAAGGACGACTTCTTCATCTATGACAGGTCAGATGTGCAGAGCAGAGACATAATAAAGATAATTAATTTTATATTAAATGTTTGTAATTCTTTTTTCCATCAGATGTGGGCGTTTGACCCAGCACATTTCACTGCCATATTCCATCATTGGACAGGGTCATGTTGAGAAAGCTATTCGAGACACCTACTGCACACGCATCTGTGGAGACTGCACATATGAGGTAACATAAGTACTGCACTAACATAAGTACTACCCGGCTCATGTAATGTTTTCATAACTAATAATTTAAAGGGGGGAAATTTATGCAAACTAAGCATAGAAAAGGATCATAAAAGAAAGAAAAAGTTGAAAGAAAAAGAACAAACTAACTGCACTTTAAATACTACAAATTCTTTTTCAAACTCAGAGCTCAGACATCCCAGAGGAGTGCAGAGAGAGTCCAACTGAGGCTCAGCCGGACACCGAGGCTGACCCAGCTGCTGACCCAGCTGCTGACCCACAGCCAAGACACCCCGGGCATCACCCCGGGCATCACCACGGGCATCACCACGGGCACCATCATGGGCACCATCACCACCACCCTCCTCCCTTGGGTCGCCATGATGGGCACGAGCAGCACCATGGCAACCAACAGCAAGTCGGCCAGCACAACCAACAGGAAGTCGGCCAGCACAACCAACAGGAAGTCGGCCAGCACAGCCAACAGGATGTCGGCCAGCAGGGTCAGAGCGATTTCGACCTTAGCCAGCTGCAGCAGGTGGCACAGGTAGCGCAGGTGCCTCAGGTCATGCACAGACCTTGAGCCGCAGAGAAGGCCAAATGAAAGTCCAAACACAGCTGACAGTGGACAGCCGATTCTGACAACCAGGCTGCTCCCAAAGCCAGCTGATGTTGACACTGACGGAGGCTGTTTGGCGAGGGCGGTACCGGGGTCGAGAAGCAGGAGCCTGTGGGCCTGTGACACTGTGAGGATGCCCTGCCGGCCTCCTGACGGTGACACGGGCTAACGGCGAGCGGGGAGTTCAACGCTGTCACCGAGACTTGACAGTGACGAGCGCCCCCTGCTGACTGACCACCGCCACAGCCAGCAGCCCCCTGAGCCTGACCCTCACATGTGCAGAGCTGAGAATGACAGCACATGTAAATTAGCTACAAAGTCAAGCTAATTTTTAATACCAGCTCTGAGCATTGTGGGTCATTGTGGCTCATTTTACCAACTAGTATTACTCTGAGAGAGGAGGGAGGGACTCGCAAACAATAAAACATCTTCAGAAGAGGTATGACTTTACAATAACCCAACTAGAACTAGTTACTGAGGAACTCCAATTACACTATTATTGTCAATTAACCATATATACAACACAACACAAAGTATAAATAGGAGGAGAGTGTTATAGTCTAATTGGTTCATAGCTAAAGAAAAATCCAATTCGGTCAACTGGACAAAAGTTTTAGAGTGAAGACGTTTCCAAGCGGCTTCTTCAGTTCTGGTCAGATACTGGTGGACACTGCCTTATCTGAAGGGAAGAGCTAACTACACTGAAACTAACAGACCTGCCTTATTGAAGGGAAGAGCTAACTACACTGAAACTAACAGACCTGTTGTTTACAGTTTCTGTTTGTTAGCTCCCAAAACCCATTAGGGGTCTGAACGATTATGCAAAATATGACTCAGGCATAGCTCCCACTTAGTGTAGTTCAATAGACCTAGTCAACAAACAGAAACTGTAAACAAACAGGTGTGTTAGTTTCAGTGTAGTTAGCTCCTCCTTTCAGACTGACTAAAGGCAGTGTCCACCAGCGATCTGACCAGAACTGAAGAAGCGGATTGGATGACTAAGGGATTACACAGACATCTTTCTAATTGGTTTGTCAAAAATAACGTGTGGGTGTCAACAAAAAACATTTTCTTGGACTTAATGTCAGTATCCATAGCAGTATACAGTCCCCCATTATATTATAGGAGGCTTATTGTAAAATGATACTAAATGAAACTAAATACTATCTTGCGTTCCTCTAATCCTTTCTCAGCAGTGTAACTTCTTATTGTTATGTTCAGTGGTTAGGTTTTTCCATATTACTCCCTCCTTCGTGTATGAAGGCAGCTGCAGAAACTACGGTCTAGTGGCATCTGTCTGAAATTTGGAAGGTGGAAGCGGAGATTCTTAAACATGAACATGGTCAATTTTTTTTAAATGTTATCAATTTGAATGAGTTTTTCAAAAGTCAAATGTGTGAATTTAAAGAACTATACCAAACTACAAAGACATTCTAAATCAAAATTGAAATCAGATCACACGTGTGTTATGTCACATCTTGCATTCGTCACCTGCATTCCTTTTATTTTTGAGTATCTTTTAGCTTTTTATAGCATTTTGCGCTCATTTATAACACGTTCTTTTAAGAGATCAAAATACATGAAGACTCCAGTGTGTGGCAAAGTTGAAGGAAAAGTTTGGAGTTATATAAAGTTGGAATACTTTCTGTGCTTTATGACGATTTGTGGGGAAAGACCCAATTAGTCACCCTGAAAATCTGATGTCTGTGCAGAAAAGTGTTTTGTATGAAAGTCAAAACTGGAAATGTCGAGTTGAATAAAGTGCTGGAGGAATTCTAACCGTGTCTTGTTTTGTTCTGTTGTCGCATATTTAACCTAATGGAAGGATAACAAAGACAGTCAGCACTCACCGATCTATGAAAAATGCATCTTATAGACAGACCTTAAAAATATTAACCATTGTTGTTTGGGAGATTATATGTGTATGTCTATGGTTTGGGGTCCCAACGGAGGAGCTGGAGGAAGTGTCTGGGGTGAGGGAGGTCTGCTTAGACTGCTGCCCCCACGACCCAGCCCTGGATAACTGGAAGAAAATGGATGGATGTTTTGTAGATATACAAAAATAATAACAGAATAAGAATAAGAAGAATAAGAATAAGAAAATATTGCCCACACTCACCACACGTCCGTTTTGTGAGAAAAATTACAGTTCCACAAAAAAATACAAATATAGGGTAATTTAAAATATAGACTGCTGTTTTATGTTTGTATTAATTTTGTTCGCCAATCTTGTGTTTTATTTTTGTTTCGTCTTAGATAAGAGACAACATCTGGCTTCTTTAAAGACGTTATGACAACCCCTGGTCAGTAGAGGGCGCAACCTGTCAACTTTTTCCCGTTGTTGTTTCACGTCAAATGGATCGTTTGTGAATATTCCACACTTGAGTTTAATTTGATCCCAACAAAACCGGTAATATGAAACTGAAGATGTGTTAGCCTAGCATTACATTACCTGAAGCCCACTCTCTGTGAATACACCAGTAGTTTTAAGATACTTTGGAAGGTAACGAAGTACACGTAGTAAAGTACTGTACTTAGGTAGGCCCTATCTGTGCTTTACTTAAGTAGAATTTACAGTGTATACTTTTTACTTTTACTTAACTACATTTGAGAGCAGGTATCTGTACTTTCTACTCCACTACATTTCTGAACAGGCCTGAAAAGTAAAAAGTACTTTTCATATGATTCGAGGCGTTATTTTGACCATGTCCGTGGTAACATCCTGACTAAAGTTTTCGAGTTCAGGCTTTGGCTTTGAGCAAACAAAAATAAATACACAAAATTCATAAGAAAAATTAAGAACTGATGTGTATTGCTACTGTTAACCAAAATATGTATCATTTTTAAATGTATATCACTACATTTACACTTTAACAAATGAACAACACTTGTGTGAAATACTTTTACTTTTTACTCTTAAAGTACATTTTTAAACAGGTACTTAAATACTTTTACTTAAGTAGATTTTTTCATGTGGTACGTTTACTTTTACTTGAGTCACTTTTTACCCCTGTATCTGTACAGTGACGAGCGCCCCCTATGGTCATAACTTTACCCAGTTTGCTAAGCCTATTCTCTTATTTTATTTCTCTTGTGTTAGCATTATATTATAGTCTATAGTAGTGATCTGATATTTTGTCTTTAGTTCAGAGTTGACACCTTCTGTTGTTCTTGTGACTGTTTATGTGTTGTTAATGTAACTGCTTTTGTATGTGACACTTGGTTGCTATGACGACGAGTTATGTGAAAATTCTATTCATCATTTACTGGTCTGTTTTGGAGACTGGCTCTAGTGAGTTGAGGCTGCTGTTGTTTTGCTCTTGTTTTGGCGTGGGTTACGTCCTACAGTAGCCCTTGTGTTCAGAAAATAAACAACCAGAAGACATTCGGCATGTTCCCTAATGGGAGAAGTTATGGGATTATTGGATTGTTCTGACTTTGAGATCTTTGGATATTTCCAGGTACCAGATTATGTGGAATAGAAAGTACCCCTCTTTTGGCTTACTCCCTTGGGTCGCTCCATTCTCAGCTTCCTATCCCCTGGGAATCTACCTGTTGTTTCAAGCCTCAGACGTACAGGTGCCTGCTTTCAAAAGGCTGCTGTCTGCTCTTCTCACTCCCCCTTTTCTTGTGCCCCTCCTCCTCTATCCCCCTGTTCCTCGCGGCCGCAACTCTAGACCTGCACTGAATCGAATACCTCCCTCTGGTCTGGGGGCACTTCAAAGTCAACTCTCACTCCTCCAGCCACATCTGAGGGGGCTGTCCCAAAACCACCAGCCCCTGACTTCAGAGCTGGAAAGGTTTTTCTCAACATCTGCTGCGAAACCCATTAAGTAGGTGAAGGGATGTTTTTTTTTTCAGTATTAATGAATAGATGAATAAATAAATAGGCACTGATATAGGCCTATAACTCTGGTCCCTGATGCGTAACATGTTTGTCAAAAAAGTGACCAAAATACAAGTCTTATTTCTTATCCATCCATTTTCTTCTGCTTATCCAGGGCCGGGTTGAGGGGCAGCAGTCTAAGCAGGGACTCCCAGACTTCCCTCACCCCAGACACTTCCTCCAGCTCCTCCGGTGGGACCTCAAGGCGTTCCTGGGCCAGCTGAGAGACATAGTCCCTCCAGCGTGTCCTGGGTCTTCCCCAAAGTCTCCTTCCAGTGGCATATGCCCGGAACACCTTCCCAAGGAGGCATCCGGAACAGATGCCCGAGCCACCTCAGCTGCTCCTCTCCACGTGGAGGAGCAGCGGCTCTACTCCAAGCTCCTCCCGTGTGACTGAGCTCCTCACACCATCTCTAAGGGAGCGCCCAGCCATCCTGCGGAGGAAACTCATTTAACCGTTTGTATCCGCCATCTTATTTCTTAACATGTCTTTGATTGCTAAGTGACTGCTTATGGTACTAACTTTACTAACTATGTACGAACGTAAACATTAGCATTTCTCTCAATCTGATAACCATTACGGGCTCATAAATACAATGTTTGTTTATGTACTTTGCGTCAGTTTAGTTGCTCTTGTAAAGCAGGGGCACATAAACAGGAATGTTCCACAATAGGGCTTTAAAGGGGGGACTTGCAAAGATACTTACTACTTTCTCACTTGATCCATCAGGCTGTATAAAGATAAAGATAGAAGAAAGAAAGATAGAAAGAATGCATTTATTTTTGTTTGTGATTGGGTAACGTGTCTCCGCTTGTCTCTCGTTAATATCTGCGGTGGAGTGTTGATGTTTTGTTATTAAAAGCCTGTCCTTTATCCCTCCCTGGCATTTCCCCTTTGCTTTTTACTGCCCCTCGTTTCATGAGAGTTTCCGACTGGAGGCTGGGCCATGACATCATCCCAAACATGCAACGGAGCTACTGCTGGGAGCTTGGGAGTCAGGGGAGCATCCACACTGTGTCATCATGAGGAAAGCATCTCCAACAATCCCGGGTACTCAGAGGCCCCTAATTGGTTTATGTAATCATACGCCAGGGTAACGCTCAGCTCTGAATGTAAACGGGCCCGACCCCTCCCCTCCTCATCATCTCTCTCTTCATTAAAACATAACGTCAGCGCTGTGCCAACAAAGGAACACTTCAGCTGGGTACACAGTGGCACTCTCAACAAACACAACCAAATGCCATGTTCCCTTTGGGTATTATTAGAAACATATAGCTATCCACATTCGTAAGTTATGGATTTTGAGTCAGTTAAGGACAGATTGGTGGAGCAGCAGTGGGTTTTGTGCGTTAGGGTTGTGCAGAAGTGAACTAAATATTTCAATATAATCAATATTGAAATGTGTCTGTATGCAAACAAGGGTACATTCATTAGCTTGGTACATAATGTCAGTGAATTATGAAACAAGCAAAAAAACAACGTCAATTTGAAGATTTTTTTCATAAAAGTTTAGCTTAAGAGTGCTATGGTTAGCTTCTCAGGCCTGTTTCAACACAGTCACTTAAGATCAATGAACTGAGCTGTGGCGGATGAAGTGCTCAATTTTGTTACTTAAGTAAAAGTACAGATACAGTGGCAAAAAGTTACTCAAGTAAAAGTATCACATGAAAACTGACTTAAGTAAAAGTATTAAAGTATCTGTTTAAAAAAGTAAAAGTATTTCACACAGATCAATTTCTTAATTTAAGTATTAAATATCTGTTTAAAAAAGTAAAAGTATTTCACACAGATCAATTTCTTAATTTTTCTCATGAATTTTGTGTGTTTGTTTTTGTTGGCTCAAATCCGAAGCTTGAACTTTCAAACTGTAGTCAGGATGTTACCACGTGCATGGTAAAAATAACACCTCAAATCATATGAAAAGTACTTTTTACTTTTCGGTTCAGTTAAAAAATGTAGTGGAGTAGAAAGTACAGATACCTGCTCTTAAATGTTGTGAAGTAAAAGTAAAAAGTATCCATTGTAAAATTCTATTTAAGTACAGTCCTACTTGTACTCCATTACCTTCCACTACTGGAGCTATTCAAATCATCCAACTGACAGGTCATGTGTGAGATAGTTGGGTTTAACACTGTTATTATGATGTTAACAGTGTTACATTTGCATTACTCTCACATATACATTCAAAGTTTCCATTTTTCATTTTTAGCTTTTTGTAATATTGCTCTTCATGTCCATAATATACAGGGGTAAAGTCTCAAGACTTTGGTCTCAAGTCCAGATCAAGTCTCAAGCCCTACGCTTTCAGATCTTTGAAGTTTTTATACCAGTTTTTACACCAGTACTAAATAAATGCATCAGAAATGAGACGGGTTATTGGTACACAAAGACTTTCCTATTCACTGCTTACATTATTCAGTGTGTTTCTAAGACTCCTCAGGTTCTCTTTAATAAGTTAAAGTTTAGTGCAGAAATCCGTAATTATGAAACCAGACATGCTTCTGGCAGTACATTTATGTTACCTACAGGAACTACCAATTACATGAAAAAGTCTTTCAATTACAGAGGAATGTATGAATGGAATCTGTTTCAACATTTAACAATATTACAAAACAATTTTAGATTTAAAAGGTTATTAAAAGATTTTATAAAACAAAACTCCTTAAATTAATTTTTATGAAATGAAGCTGATTATGTCAGCTCCTGTATGTTGTACTGTATAATCTATTTTTTCTCTTTTTGTGTTTGTGCTGTATGATGTCTTGAATTGTGTTTTATAATTGTTTGATTGTACATTGCACAGGAAGAATAGCTATGCTGTCGCTAATGGGGATCCAAATCAATAAAACCAAAAAAACATAAAACAAACCAAAAAAAACAAAAAAAAATACAAATCACTGAACAAAACTCATATTTTTGCATTTATGATTTTTGTAAATTGTGCTTAAAAAGTCCTGTTAACAAATAGAAAAGTGTAATAGACCCATAGACTATGGGTTGTTCGTCTTTAAAAGTTACTGTTACTGCCCCACTGAAAGTATGTCTAACTTTCCAGTATCAGTCACAGGGCTCAGGTCCAAGTCCAGTCCCAAGTCCCAGTCTTGGTCCATTTTGTCACGTCTCAAGTCCTCAAAATAGTGACTCAAGTCTGACTCGACCTGCAAGTCCACGCCACTACTATGTACAGACTCTAGCATTTTCTCTGCTGTATCACACATGTGGCAGCTGAAGCTTGTCAATACAACAGCGGCTTGGATTTCAGAACACGGAGGGATGGAAAGTGCTTCAAGAAGATCCACAGCTGCTGTCCACATGAGCCACGGGGCCAGAGCTGAAGATCCCGTCAGGAAGAAAGGCACACACAATGCATAAAGTAACTCAAGATTCAAGATTTGATTGTCATCATCATAGAAAACAACAAAATTACGTTTAGATCATCAAACACTGCAGAGTTTTGATGTAAAGTGCAATACAAACAGTGCAAGAGCTCATCTTCACGTTCACATTCATTTAAAACCATTTGAGGTGCAGCTGTGATGTTGAAACTAGGCGCTTCCAGTAGAGGGCACTCTAACCACAAAGCTGTTTAAAGACCTATTTGTGAGGATTAATCATTTATAGTCAGGGGCTGCCACAAACATTTCTACTTCATGGTCTGTGGAGACGTATTTTTAATATGATCCACTTAGGATTAGAATTTTAGGAGCCAGAGGGAAAAGCTGTTTTATGATAAGGGATGGTCCAAAACTGATTTTTGAGCCAATATTTTGTCTTGCTGCTGTGGCCAGTAACTGATAGTCTATTTGATTTTAAAATCCATATCAAGGGCCACAAAATGATGCAAGCTTTTGTAAAAGATTATAACAAAATCAATGTATCTGGGATTTAAAATGATTTGTTATTATGAAATCTTGTAATGATCTGATATTTTGTGTTTAGCTCAGAATCAAACCTGTTGCTAACGCTAGCAAGAGCGACTTTGGTGAAAGAAGGCGCCTGATTTGTCTGTTATTAATGTTCATATCTTGAGTTACGGAGAAAATAGCGGAATAAAAACACCAGGATCATATAGAGCGGGTTAATACGAACATTTTAAGACCAAAATGATGAGTCTGAAAGCAGCAGTTACAGAGAGAGGGGCGACAGTTTTCTAATGTAAAGTGAATTGGACAGAGAGAGGGCGACAGTTTTCTAATGTAAAGTGAATTGGAGCCAGAGTCGATGGAGCCGGAAGTGCGCCCGTGCTCACTTCCTATTTGAAACGTGGTGGCTAGCAGGTTAGCTACGTCCATTTATATATACAGTCTATGGTTGTGATGCATTTGAAATGACAAAGAGAGTGTGTTTTTAACCACAGGGAAGTGACACAGCTGCAGAACATGTGGAGTGTCTAAGAGTTGATAAACCGGAGTGAGGCACAGTGCGATCAGTGTCATTGTGGAGGTGCTGAGGATCTCTGAAGGCTTCTCTGTGACATGAGTCTAACACATGTGGGCCATCGGAACACTTTCCTAAGAGCTGCTGCATTCTTCACCTTCAGGATCACATGGTCCCACAGCTGACGGCAAGATGCTCTGTTTGGTGGGCTTTCGGACTCCTATGTATGAGTGAATGGAGGAAAATTAGGAGAGTTACCATGGTGATTAACTGTTTAAACAAATATTATATAATTTGAATGGGAAAAGGTCCTCAGAATGTCAACTACCAGGGAGCTGAAATCTCAAGCTCAAAGGTTTTCTTTTACAAACAAATCAAATTATTTCTCTCAAAAATGTGACCAAATAAACAACAAAGCAGTGAGTCAGAGTGGCTGTATCAATGTGCATTATAAAGTCTTCGAAGTTTGGTGGACATTTTGGGTAGGCCTGTACTTATAAGAGCTATGCTTAGCTCGTCAGGCCTGTTTCCTTAGCACAGTTACTTTGAAGATCAAAGACTAGAAGAATTGAGATGCATCTGTCTGAAAGCTCAAATATTCAAACCATCCAGCTGACATGTCCCATATTTTCAGAGAGCTGCGTTTAACACATTCACTGAGGATCTGTCCTGTCGAGGTGGAAAGAAGACAAAAAATATGACATGATCACTCACAATTTCAACTGCGTAACGTTCAGTCATTCTACATTATAAGTGCGTCGTTACCACTTTGTATACAGAGTACTGTGAAAATATGTATTGGCACTTTTACTTAAGTTATGTGGCATTGACATCAGATATGTGTTTAAATGTGAAGTTGAATGTTTCCTGCAAA
Source organism: Periophthalmodon schlosseri (assembly GCA_000787095.1). Taxonomy (NCBI): domain Eukaryota; kingdom Metazoa; phylum Chordata; class Actinopteri; order Gobiiformes; family Gobiidae; genus Periophthalmodon; species Periophthalmodon schlosseri. Next base: position 72,305 of record KN470089.1, read on the forward strand.
ATGAGCTGCAGATGACTGATGATATTTTTCAGAAACTTAAAAATGATTAGCCTGTAGGTGAATGTGCCATCACCACCTGTTTTACTCTCATTGTTAACAACTGTAATTATACAGAAAGGAAGGAAATCATGATCACATGTTTAACGCTCATTACGGACAGTAACTGTTCAGGGAATCCAAATGAAATAAACGTGTTACTTTACATCTCAACAGTCAAACAATGTTATGGTGTTATGTGCACTGAAAACAAATCAAAAGAACGCTTCAAATATAATGTGCATAAATGCCCATCTTCTGGGCTTTAGGTTAAACAGCGGAGTGTCCTGAAGAGGGTAGTGTTTGTTTTAAGGTGGTATTGCAGCTACACGCAGGTAGAAGCGAGGGAAGAGCTTTTTCAGTGTCATGTGACTGCTGCGGTTGATCATCAACTTCACAAATCTGAACAAACTTCACTCTTTGTGTTTATCCCACCGATAAATGTATTCGTGGCTGCTCCGTGTTGTGCGCGGTGCCTCCTTAACTGAGTGCTGGTACTTCAGAGAGGGGAGTGCAAAGGAGAGGGTCAGAAAGATTGGTGGGTGGGGATAGAACCCTTTTGGGAGAGGGAGAGAAAAAAAACTTAAAAAAAAATCACGTGTTTGCAGATCAAAGGAGATCCGCTTTGTAGAGACAGGGGAGGGGGGTGAGAAAGAACGAGGGAACGAGGGAGGGAGGAAGAGCGAGCGAGAGAGGCAGCGCTTGCGAGCAAAGTAATTGACAAGGCTCGCAGTGGTGAAATAAACACGCTTCAGACCGGGCTGTGCGCTTACTGCACAGTTATTACGCTTCGGACGCAGAGACGCGAATTCAGTTACCGTCAACCCGCTTCATTAATCCGTGTGAAATTATGTCCCGTTCGGCGCAGATCCAGCCGGCAAGATGATGACTCTACCGCGGAGAGGCTTGGATCGTGTAGCCGACTCGCTGCTCCTGGTGTCCCTGGTGCTCGCCTCCGCTCTCGGTAGCGCTCTCTCCAAGGATACCGCCTTTGTGGAAGTGGTTCTGTTCGAGTCCAGTC